>JAOBRD020658820.1:0-15026 GCA_027575215.2 Hydrozoanthus sils
TCTTTCTTTCTTTCTTTCTTTCTTTCTTTCTTTCTTTCTTTCTTTCTTTCTTTCTTTCTTCCTTCCTTCCTTCCTTCTTTCTTTCATTCTTTCTTTCTTCCTTCCTTCCTTCCTTCCTTCCTTCTTTCTTTCTTTCTTTCTTCCTTCCTTCCTTCCTTCCTTCTTTCTTTCTTTCTTTCTTTCTTTCTTCCTTCCTTCCTTCTTTCTTTCTTTCTTTCTTTCTTTCTTTCTTCCTTCCTTCCTTCCTTCCTTCTTTCTTTCTTTCTTTCTTTCTTTCTTTCTTTCTTTCTTTCTTCCTTTCTTTTTTTCTTTCCTTCCTTCTTTCTTTCTTTCAATCTTTCTTTCCTTCTTTGTTTGTTTCTTTTTTCTTTCTTTCTTTCTTTTTAAGTATAGTTTTTAATACCATTGATAGTTTTAAACAGTGTTTAGTGAATATGATTTCCTTGAGTTGTGTATTAAACTTGTTTTATATTATGATTGTTGTAATAATATTTACATATATCTTTATTACTATTATCCTCATTAGCTTTATTATTATTATTACTATGATGATGACGTTGCCATCTTTACCGCTATTTATATTATCGTCAATACTATTTTTTAAATTACTATTATTTCTATTATCATCAACATTAATGTCATTGATATTCTTATTTTTATATAGCTTCTTGTATTGTTATTTCCATCATGTTATTAAAATCACTATCTTTATATTGTTCCGGCGGCGGCCTGGAATGCAGTCTTAAATTCTGTGTAAAACAAAGCATGCAAACAAAATGAATCCAGTTTAGTCCGCCAGCAGATGAAGTTAGGAGCGTTAATTGTTACTGCAAATTCAATTACTCCCGTCTACGTGACTACTTTGCCCAATATGCAGTCCTCTTTTCAGACTTTTTGTACCACACGAGCAATTTTTTGTATCTTAAGTATTTCCTTGCAATTTTGTCAAGAAAATGCTGTATATGAGAAAGTGCTTTCTAGATTCATCAAGTATCCGGACGCGAGTAGCTTGGCTTGTAATTAAATTAGATATTTTGGAAAACGAGATTACGCCAAAATCGTGTTGTTTGGGTTTAAACCTATATCAGAATGTCAGAGTTTGCGATAGTATTCATAGCTGGTGTAAAATGAATAAAGCACTTGAAGGGAGTTCCGGCAAGTCTCGTAGTTTTACGATCTTACCACAATATTTCTCGTTCACTTCATGTCTCCTACCAAACCTTGGCAGAGTCAAAAGGTGAACTCTCCTTGCCGGAAACCACAAGTCTATCTACACAATTAAATTATTTTCCAGAGTAGAATTAGATAAGTTTCTGTTATTGCAAATATGTCTTTTGTTATCTGTAGACGCGGTCGCTTTCTTAATAGCACTTTATGAATTCTGTGGATAGCTTCATCATTACGTTTCACATACCAGAAAATGTTGGCAACTTACCTCAATGTTACCACAAACTGCCAGTTAAGCGCCTTTGGGATATTCCCATCTTTGCTTCCTCTGTGCTGTCAACGTAATTGATAAAATAGCAACTATTTGCTCTCCCAAACAACTGGGTTTTATTTCTAGCACCTGATTTACATGCCAGGTTTTCACTGTGTGCACCGGACTCGTATTGAAAACACTCTACTTTAATATTAGTTTCAAAGAAAATGGAGACGTCTTGTTTAGTCTATTAACTTGTATCTTGGTATTGAAAGAGGTTCATTCAGACAAGAATAGTTAAATCTTTTGATTAATTAGAAAATTGAGACGTCGCTTCTACCAGCCCGTTTGTTACAACTATGAAGATTGGCTTCCACTAAAAGAAATCTTAACTTATATTGAACATTCTTCACAGCCTGGCGCCATTTGGGATTGGAGCATTTCGTCTGAACAGCTGGAAAAACCAAACGAAGGTTTGTAAACGTTTTGTTTTGCATGTTAGGCACTGAAATTTAAGAACTACGTCATCTAACTAGCAAACAAATTGGTTTTAGTATATCTTCTTGATCCTTTAGGTAGCTCGAGTGATAAAAGTTTCAAGAGGTACTAAATATAACAAGTTTGTCTTTCTCGTTTCCTGTGAGTGGCTTTCAAGATTCAATATAATTTCATTAACAAGAACTATCGCGGGTTTGACTTGAAGAGTGCACTTCGTGGTTACCTCGTGCAGGAGAGCCTAGAGAAATTTATAACGCTAAGTACTAAAACGACGACCCGATGTGATTTTTAACAAATCAGACCAAATATGTAAGATTTTAAAAACCTTCCAAATCATCTACGTACAGATTTCTCTTTTTGTTTTGATCTGTACGAGGTAGCATACCGCTCTCTGTGGTTGAATAGATACCCTCCTGTTTACTCTATAATGTCAACGATATCTGCAAACAAGCAATATTTACATTAGAAGAAGCTCATATAAAAACGAGTAGTTCATTTAGGGCATTCATGATATAACTTGTTACTTTCCTATATCAGTGCATATGATAATTGAAATATGTAATAACATTACTACTAATTGGAAAACGGTTTAAATAGCTAGAGTTATTTGAAAAATTTAAACAAGCTTACTTCTTGCTTCTCAGTCTTACTTCTCCACGAGCAATGCTCGTAAATGACAGACTTTGTATTGCACGTAGTAAATTCTTTAAAATTCCATCGTAATACACAGTTTGTCAGTTAATCCCGGGAAATAGGGTATTATACATAAAATATAGAGCATTCTTCGTCGTTAAGCTAGTTAGATTGCTGGATCAAATGATCATATTGGTAAATATAACGCCAAATAGACGGTCAAACCATTGCAGTCTGGGCAAGTAATTTTCTTTTTGCTATGCAAGAACGTCCTGTTTTTTGCGAGGCAGAATGTTCTTAAATATGTTGGGGATTTTTGCCTCAAATGTCCTTAAAATGATGATTATATCCATGTAAACGTGTTTGGTCGATTTTCAGCCTGACTGGCTCATAAAGGTGGCTGTTGTAAAAAAGAGTATATATATAAAAGTTTCGTCGTTTAATTAACTGGCTACACAAAGCGGAATTAGGTTGTTGGCTTACTTAACCGTAAAAGTTTGTTTTCCTTTTCAATAAAACTCATACTGCATGCGTCAAAACAATCTGTCTTCGAATATTAAAAACCTCACAACTTGCAAATCCATCATTTGTAAGGAAAGCATATATTTGGTTAAAACAGTGTCTTAGAATCCATTTTTGATAAACACAATTTAAAGCGATCCTAAGATAATTTAAAGTACAATCACTCTGAACAATAGGTAGTGAATCTTCTTATATTAAACAAACCTTTCGACAGAAACCTCCAGCCTTTCTCGGTGATGGTCAGAAGACTCAAATTTCCAGAGTTAAATGATTTAATTTTTTTGCTACAATTCAATCTGGATGAGTGGAAACATTCACTTTCACGTTAATAGGAAGTTATTGTTTGTTTGTTAAAACAATTATCCTTTGAGCAACTAAAAAACAGAAATAGGGAAAAAAAATTTATAGAGTGTAACCCTTTTATCCCCGGCCAGTTTATCAATGTCTTGGTTCCTCATTAGCTCTCAAGAAGCCATTTAGACTATAATATTGTGGATGGCATTGCAATCGTGCTTGTTTTTGTTGGATCATAATTATCCATATTATCAGGAGAAAAAAATTGATTTTAAGACGACTGGCTTAAAATATTTGCAGCAAATAGAAAACCGACAAAACATAAACAAATCATAAGAACGACAGCTTAATAATAAGTTCGGATAGTATAGTAGACCTCCGTCGGTCCGTTGTATTGACTACTGGATCATCGTCTCCCTTGCACTTGGTGTCTTTGACGGTGGCTAAGAAGCCCATTTCTTAAGTGGTAGTCACAACTGACTTAACGTCATTCAAACAGCGACTTAAAACTGGTGACTGCCGCTTTCCGTGTTGTGTCCGCGCCGGACGACGGGGCTAGAGTGTCCTCTCAAGGGTAGAAAAGTGAAAAGAAAGAGAAGAATGAAGAGTAAAGGGTGGCGCTAGACTGGGCAGAAGACCATAGAACACGCTGTTTCCCTCGCAGTAGATTTCCCCACTCCACGCAGCTGGTGAACCCAAGGGAGGCAAGAGTTGTCAGAGCGTTGTTGCATGCAACGACGAACTACCTTAGGGATTCCAACTCCGGATTTCTCCTCAGGGTAGACTCCCGAAGCCTTACCAGTTATAAGGTACGCCGCTAGACAGTGGAGGTTTTGAAATCAGAGTTTTCCTTCTCCTAGATCGGTATCACTGATGACGCGCCCCATCAACCTGATTTTAAAGTTGATTATGGCGCCGGCTGCCCGCCTTTGCCACTTCTAGGTTTTGTTAGTGAGAACATCTCCTCCGGTTTAGTAACTAAACCTCAGGTGAAAGCCAGGAGCTGGACTTAGTTGTTTGAGCCTGTAACAGACAGTCACACGCTGCTGGTTGTACTTTGTATCCCCATGGACTACCACGCTGTTGTGGAATTTTCAGTAACTAGAATGCCTCCTAAATGGCCCCTGAAAAAAACTATTTTGGCCCACAATTGTCCCACTTCAAATACAAGCCACAACGCTTTGGTAGGGAGAAAATTCATTTAATGCCCTAAATCACTTGTACAATCATTCTCAACACAGGTCTATATGAATATGCATCTATACAAAGCTGGTGCAATCAAATAGTTGGTAGATTAAAGTTGCCTTGATAAACTTTAGTGTACCTTTGAAAGTACGCTCCACCCAATCCAATTAAGTATAGATACGGTGACGATAAAGCCTTGGTAAAATGCCCAAGGTTAAACTAGACTAACTTTAGACACAAAGATACCTGGGTTGCAAATCTTGTTACCAGCTCATTGACGTTCGTTGATTAAGCGAAATAAAGAGGATCAAAAATTAAATAACGCGTTCCTTTAAGTATGGTCATACTTTTTCAAACCAATGCTTTAGTCTTAAATTACTGATAAATTAGTCTCCACAAGGAACCTTTATAGCCGTGTCCGCACGTAACCGAACTTAACTTTGAACCGCAAACTATTCTCTTTGCAGATGCAAACATTTCGCGTTCACACGTCGCGAACTCCAATCGGATTCACCAGGCAACCGACAATGGCTGCGAATAACTTGTTTTTTGCTGTCTGTTTGCAGACTTTCACTGATATTTCTTTTAAACTCTAAAAAATTCAGAAACCGACCGTAACGACTCAGCTCGAGAAAATATTTAAGCAAATCCGGGGATTAAAGTAGTTTAGAATACAATGACCTTTTTACTGGAACAAACTAGCCAAATATAGTGTATGCAACGTTTTTCGGTAAGTTCAGAAGCTCTTTCTTATAGAGTTTAACCTTTGAAACAATTCTTGATCTCGCTTGCAAAACAGCAGCGACAGCCAGTTGTAAATAAGTTCATTTCGGCCAGTTTTGTGGATCGCCTCATTATCTAGAATACATCATCCAGTTACCTTTGTATACCTTTGGGACTTAACCAAGTTGCTCTTAATGCGCGACTTTCATGTTTTGGTTACTACTTTTCGCAGTATAAATGGTTTATTGTTATATTTTCGTTTGTTAATCCACGAGGATTAGAGTTCTAAGCATGATCTATTTGTTATTTAAACGTACGTGCGTATATAGGTGTCAAATTTGTGGTTTAAATTATGAGTACCGAAAATACCGCGAAGCCAAAGACGAACCTAAGTTTCTTGATGTTTGGTAAAATAAATTCTTAAATAGTTTGGAATACTTATTGAAAGTTTACTCGATCTAGTTCTTATAATTATATTTTGGAGTACTGAAATGATAAATTTCTGACAGCAGGTTCTAGTTTCTTTTTCGCTGTGTTTTACCCATTGTCTTACATTCCTCCCTAAATCAAGTTTCAACACGGATAGTTGTTTGTTATTAAAATCTGCAAACAACCGCAATTCAAGTGGATACAGATATTCAAGTATGACAAAAAACGGCTGTTTTAGTTTACTCATTAATCAACCAGAAAAATAATCAGCATGCTCTTTCCTGTTTTTGCTTTAGCTAAAGTAGTGAGAAAGATTAATCATCGTGGTTCCGGTCCTAGAAGACTCACATCGTGAGATAATTGAACAATATTGCTAAATACTAAAGTTTCTTTCCTTGAATGAATTTACTTTAAGGGGTGTTTTTAGTTAAAGTGTATATATCACTATCATGGTTCCTTGGTCGGTTAGAAGGTTTTGGAAAAGAAGAAAAATGTCGTTTATTTCATTAAAATAACTCTTTTGGTTGCCGAGATATTATTAAAGGTTTTTCAAGTATGCAAATTACCAGTTGTGACTACCAGTTATGCAAGTTGTGACGTGAAAGTCGGGAATCCAATGGAACAAATTATGAAACATTTTGCTTATCTCTATGACACTTGTTTGTGTTTGTGTGCAAAGCTTCAGGAACATTGATATGGTATTTCGAGAAATAATAATTGTTTTGTAGTTTTTCCCTTTGGATTCCCAACTTTGACGTCATAACTTTGGTAATTTGCATTGTAGCAAAACCTTAATATCTCAGTGACCAAAAGAGTTATGTTAATGAAATAGTTGACACTTTTCTTCTTTTTTAAAAACCAAGGACCAATGTTTTTATATACACTTTGAGATTTCGGAGGATAGAGAATGGGAGATTTGAGGAGGGAGGTTTGAAGAGAGAAGTTGTTGGGGACAACTATCAACTGCCCCCCCCCCGACAATGCTCAATTCCAGGGGATGTTTTGGTGTTATTCTATCAACTATTTACTTCGAAATCAATTTTCAAATATCGGCTAAAATCAACCAAAAATAATTTCTAGTTAAAACCATCAATCTTTCCAACTAAAATTTAAAATTTAAAATTTAAAACTCATCCATAAATTCCGAAAATATTTAAAATGATGCTTTTTAATTCGGGTTATTGAACGAGCGAAATCAGCATTTCAAAGTCTGGGCGGCGATTACCAAATTTATCACTTAAAAATCGCAAAAAAGTGTCTTTTGATTTTTATCCCTCCTTTCGATTAAGTAAAATATAGTTGTAACTAGTTTGTCTTAGAAAAAAACCTTGTAATTTTTTCTTTTGATTCTTTTCTACAATTAAATTAACCACGTGTGCGCTGCTCAGGTTCCAAGGAAATGGAAAACGGAAGCAAACGCTCTCATTTGAGCTCATCATCACTGCCCAGCCAGACCACTGAAAAAGGACACAAGGTCCTTGCATCCAGCAGACATAACTGTAATTGTAGGTCTCTTTAAACCTCAGTCACCACATTGTAAATGTGGGACCTTAATTTATGTTGCTGCAAGGCTAGCACAACATTAGTGAAACTGGAAAACAGCTGTGCAGTACCGCCACTTCCCTGGCTTGCATGCGCACTCGTAATTTTAAAAAATATAAGATCAGAGACGATTCCGAATGTCAACTTGCGTTTATATTTTTGCTTCTAAACGAAGTTTCCTGGCCACTCGCCGCAAGAAAGGGTTGACTTCATGCAATCTTGGAACTTGCATAATTGTAGCAATTGGACTTTTAAAACACAAGCAAAAAAACTTATTTTGCAAGATGACACCTACTGCATGGAACAAGAGATCCAATACAATGACAACTTTGTTAATGTTGTACAGTGCATAAATATCTGTTTAAATACCAGGCGTCTGCTTTTCGTTCTTTGGGCTCCATTTAAACCAGCCCTCGCTTAACTTGACTACTCTGTCTAAATATTTGAAAAATAAAATAAAATAAGATAAATAAACATGGATACAAACTGAAATTCCATTTTTTCATTTAATCACATTATAGATGCTTGTTTCAACAACCATGGAACAAACCTCGGAGGTTTAACAAGACTAAGTGCGTGTAGAAAACACTAACAGGTACCTATTCTTTTTATTTTACAACAAAAATCCATCTCTTCGGCTCAAATTAATCTTCCAAATTTCTCAAAACCAAAGCCGTGTATTTCAACAAAATTAAAATTATACTTCGGACTTTGTTGAACTGAATGGACATTTTCGAAGTCTACTTGTAATATAGAGAAATGGATGGTCACTTTGTGGGTTTTCAATCAGTGGTTTTTGAGAGTTTTAAGTTACAAAAAATTTTGGTTAATATGTGAAACTTTTTTAGCAGGGTTATGGGGTTACAGCGGGTATGCACAAAGTAATTTTGGCAGCCGCTAGTTTAAGAGGATCACTGACCAGCCAGTCAACATGTCAGAAAAAGAACACAGGCCAGCGACGACCTAAAGCTATTTTGAAAAGCCTGTTTCTGGTTTGGTTTTGAGATTTGTGTGAATGGCAGTGTAGAAAGATAAGTCAAAACTTACAAGTCGTTGTCTCGTCTAAAGGTAAAAGACTGCGCTAAGAAGCGAATCAAGATAGGTAAGCACAAGAATTTATAAATTCTTCTGATCAATTTTTGGAGCTGCCAAACATCAAACCCTTTCTTGAATGACAAATATTTATTCGAGAAACGTCTGCGGTTCTTGTTTCAACTCAGTTAAATTGTCTTATTCTTTCGACGGATCAAGTCTACTTTAAAAGTTCTCTGGTGATTTCTTTCGAGTTGTCAATATAGAAGAGTACTCACTGGAAGCCGTGCCTTTGTTTCTGTTTCTGTTACTTTTCAGTGTCCCCTGTTTAGATATTCCATACTAAACAGTTCATAGATAGTACAAAGATGTGTTTATCTAAAGATATCAACCAGTATCAACAGCGAGAATAGAGAGCCAGTGCACACAACTTAGATAGGCCTTTGCAATTTGCCGAAGTTTCAAATATTTGTTTCACCAGATGACAAATCAAACAAAAGTCAAGTCGATAAAAACTCTCTTCGGATCGATCTACTTGCCCATAGTACGTTGGCTGATGTAAAAAAAAATTCTAAAAACCAATTTAAAATATGAGCTGTGAACGATCTGGAATTCTATAATTTGTGGGTAAGCCCGCGATAACCCAAATGGTTAATACCTTGTGACGTAAATCACGCGATCAGTCTAATTGTCCTTTCAGGCAAGATAGATCGTTTTACAACTACATACACCATATTCATATTTCATGATCTACAAAGGTTTCCTATCACATTTATGAGTCTATTGATAGACTTTCTAAATTGAACCTTATAGTTATACCGCTTCAGTCTAAACCTGGTTACAGGGTTTGTGACGAAGGTTGACGTTGACATTGACTTAAGTCTTAATTTAAACACGGTTAAAACATCAGTAAAATACAAATACTCCATTAGTAAAAAATAACAGTTGTTGATACTGTTTTGCATGTTTGCCGTGTGAATGCAGCTCACAACTCCCTTTCTTGAAATGAGCTAGGGTAGCGAGCATTCTCAATTAACAGGGAGCCCATTCCCCATGGAGCCCAGGGTTTTGTGACGAAGGGTTTTGTTGCCAATATTTGGGTTAGCTCTGGTGTCCGTACTCTATAGTCTTCGACTGTGCAGTTTCTATTGGAAGAGTGGTTGGTTTTCCAACTACAATTCCGAATTCCACTACAGCCTTGGTCAGAGCAAGGACCGCACGTGCTTCTAGCAAGGCTCAAAAAAAATTGCTTAAGATCGCCCAAGATCGCCGAAAATCGCCTAAGATCGCTCAAAATATTTCCGTATAAAACGGTTAATTTTCCTAAGATCGTCCAAGATTGCTCAAGATTACGGAGATCCGCCTTAGGAACCAGCGTAGGCCTATCTGTACTTATCACGTAGTTTTATCTTTAGTTAAAAAAAGTGAACAACCGTTTTCACATTAGAGGACGGACAAATCGTCTAACGATTTGTTCGCCTTAGTGTGGAAGGGAGACGAACAAGTTGTCTTGTGTTGGCCGCGCCCGTAACATCGCATCACGCGTACCGCTGACGTACAAACAGATAAAATTAATTGTTGCCAAATGCTAGCGCCATTTTCCTTCCTTGATACATAGACAACTTGTTCGACTGTTTGTTCGTCAGAATTTAAGACGGCCTTTGGCCAATTTAATTTTGTTCGTCTAGACGAATAAGTTTCACGAAAACTGAGTCGTCTGCAACGACAAAAAACAGACGAACAAATACAGACGTCTTGTTCATCCAGAATCGTTTTCGTCTCGTTTTCACACTAAGACGACTTGTTGGGCTAATAGACGATTGTTCGTCCTCTAATGTGAAAACGGCTAGCTAACTGTGTTCATCCTCTGTGAAACCTCCGTTGGCACGGGGATAACGCTTCAACATCCAAATATCACGGAGCATAAATTAGATATGCAGTGTTGATACCCAAAAATCAAACTTATACATCGATATTGTTTTCATTTCACCAACCTCTTACACTAACAAGATCAGAAAAAATGTTCGTTTGTTCCATAGTGACATGGAAGTATTCCTCGTGGTTTTAAAACGTTTCTCGAATTTATGCAAATATCCAGGGACTTATCTTCGTTCGGCAATACATATTTGGAAGTCTTCGTTTGGCGTATCTGTCTGGAATTCTCCTAACTCTGCTCGTGTTCATATATCACCCTGTTAAAACATGGATAAAGCTTTGAACTACTTAAATGACTGACTGACTGATTTCCCCAGACAATTCTTCCCCCGGACACATGATCCCCAGGAACATATACTCCCCCGGCACATGTTTTCCGGACAAATACTCCCAAAGGTACATTCTCCCCCGGACACATGCTCCCCAGGACAAATATTTTCCCGGGTACACGCTTCCTCGGACAAAACTTCCCCATTACATATTCCCCCGGACAAATACTCCCCCTGATAAACACTCCCCTGCAGGGCACATGCTTACCCAACAAAATCTTGCAATTGCTAAAAGTGCATTGCGTCAAAATCCTAGAATCAAATTTGATTTAACCTGCTAATTTCTTGCGTGTTCTAGAAACCATCATTGAGAAAACTTTATTTTATACCAGCTCGGTCGAAGGCAGCAGTTGAACTATAAATTATAAAGAAGTTGGAGAGCATAACTTTCAATTCTTTCGATAATGTGGTTCATCAAACTCTTCGAAAGTTCAGTCTATTTCGTTGCCAACTTTTCAGTTTATTTAAATCCATTTAGGAAGTACACTGATATGACTAACTAAGGTGCAAATTAACATAGCAATGAATTGACAGCTATTCCAGCAGTAACGTATATATATGTTCATCAGTTCTTTAAAAGGTATCTGAAAGGGGAAAGACGTGTGGGGACTCAAGTGCTTTAAGGACAATCTTTCGACTGACTATACATTGATTACGAACTACTTCTGTCGAGGAGAACTTCCGGGCACTTTTTGAACGTCCTCTCTTTACATCTCGTCTGCATTTTGAGTAAAACTTTGTATTTAGCCGTATGATATTGATACACCCACGATTTCAATGTGTTTCAATTTCTAATATAGTTAGCCATGGAAATCCTTCCAAAATTGTTTGCTTTCTTCTTTCTCTGGAGTGTTAACTAGGGCTATATATAAGAGTACTGCTCGTTACAATTTGATGTAGTTTTCCGATTGCTTTCAAATCAACAACGTCTACTGTCATCTTTTTTTTAACCTAGTAAAAAACCCTCGAATGTGATTATTGTTCTACAAAACAAAATATCAATTAACTAAGAGCGTCAGAGAGCTTTTTTCTGTTTAAACAAAACATATATATTTTCTTTACTCCTAACAACAGCAATAACAACAACAACAATAAATTGTTATTTCTAAATTAACATTGAAATTACATTTTTTTCGCACAGTCGGCAAACAGCTTTGCTAGCCTAGACCGACTTTGCGTTGAACGATATTTATGAGAAAATACAAACTAAAAAATATACTAATGTCTAGTTACCAAAAACATTTAAATACTAGGAATGAGAAAAATAGAAAGAGAAGCAAGAATGAAAGATCGACTTTGTTTCACGTTTTGTTTTCCAGACTTAGCCTCTAAACATTATTATTGAGTATCGTATATAATGTCAGGATAACAGTCCTTTTGTTAAAAGCATCTGATTATTCTCTTTTATATCTAAAAGTATGATTTGGTAATTCCCTAATGCTCCTTTGTTAACTAATGGATCTAAGTCTATAAAGCGTTTTCACCTGACGTCAAGCGGCCATGTTGGAGCCCTTGAACAAAAGAATTTCGATGACTTCTTTTGCTTAGGGCACCAACATGGCCGCTTTGTCTTTTTCTTTGGCGTGTCTAGCTAGGGAGTGCGTGAAAACACTCTATAGACTCTGGAATGGCTTTGGCAGACAGCCCACTTATGTTCATTTGAGTGGATTATGTCAAAGCAGATTTACCAGGATTCCCTTAGAGACTAAAAATGCCTGATTATACTTGAGTTGATCAAGAGATCAGCTTCAATATCTCTTAGCTCATTATGACGCTGGATGACGAAGCCCCCCTCCCCCCACCGTTTGCAAATCTTAGCGTCGTCTACTGTAATGGATTCACTACACACACAGGATGATGGAATGTCATCGAACGGCCAATCATAACGCAGCTTGATGGCAGTCACGGAATTCTCTCTTGTTAAGGTTGAAGTCTAGCTCTTGGATGGGAAGAACGGTCAGCCATATCGAAGAACCTTTTTCTTGCGCAAGTTCAAGTGCTCACTGGGTCTTCCGCGGAACAATTTGATTGGAGTTCTCTACAGTGTCAGTGAGTTCCTTTACCTTCTCGCTCTTAACAGCCTGATTTAGTGAGTTCACGAGAGAATTCTCTGGCAGCTGTTACGATTGATTCATGATCTGCTCTACAAGAAGAGACGTAACTTTAATAGACGAGGCATGTTCACGTGGTGCTTCGTGGCATGGATTAGCCATGCCAAGGCTCCCTAATCGGACTGGCAGTGTTAGAACGCCCCTATCCAGTTGACTACACTTGTGCTCTACAATTGCTAGTATGAGGACTTGAGCGATAGCTTCTTCAAGTGGCTCTAAAAGATCTTGAATATCAGTAAGTGTTCTTAGAAAATAGGTCCAGCGATGTTTCAGGCCAAACGTATACGCAGCATAGCTGGCCTGCGGTTGAGCTTGTGCAAGCTCAGCCAACTGAACCACTTTGCTGACCCAGTTATCTACTTTCACGCTGACATGCGTTCGAGAAAATCTCTTTAGCCTATCAAAGCTCCAAGATGCTTCTGCCCTTCTATTGTTACATTGACCGTATCTCTTAAAGCTCCGCGGACGAGTGCATGCTTGTCCGGTTTTGCAATAATCCTGCACTCTTTAATTAGCATTCGGGAAGTAACCGAAGTCTGGACCGAGTGAGTTCAGAGCATCCCACCAGTGCTTGATCCCAGAAATGGTGCCAGCTCCACTAGCATTGTCTGCAAACCAGCACTGCTTTGCATCAGACATGGCTTGTAGACTTGTGATCAAAGGCTGGATGCTTAGAGCGTATAACCCCACAGCAAGTGGGTCGCCTTGAGTTGTTCGTTCCGCCGACATGGTCTTACTGCCACCAGTGATAAATATGCGGGCTGACTGCCGGTAGGTGTTAATTGCGTACGCTGCAATGATAGGACAGAGAACACGAATGTTGTCCAAAAGCTGCTGCCCTGTTAAGGGAATTAAATGCATTGGACGCGTCTATTAGTAGAACCGCATCAGTGTCGTCTGCTTCGAAGATTCTATGCATAGCTATATTGCAGCCTCGCTTTTCCTGTTTTCTGTCCAGCACATATGGTTGTTATGAGCTGCTTGCCTGAACAACATCTATCTTGGCTATATTAATGACACACTTCCCACATATTCTCCTAATCACTTCTCCGACTCTTATCGGTCTCACAGCACCCTCTCCTTTGTCTACAGGGATAAGACGACTCGCGACTAATGGCTCTATGGTCGCAGGATCAACATATTGAGTGCACAGAGTCTTATTTATTATAGAGATTGCCTCACATAGCTTCGTCGATGACTGTTTAAACGATGTACACGCAAGCATTCGTCTAAAGCCTCTCGCATCGACACCACAGGGATCCTCTGAACCCTTTGTTCTTAAAGAGGCTTGTCTGACCATTTCACCGTTTATTCCCAGGTACAATGATTCCGAAAACTCGTCATCTAACGGTCGAACATGAGTGACCCAATTTAGCTGGTTGAGGATTGGGATGTTTTATCTGTAGTTGCGCCATAACTTCATCGGTCAGCATTAGTACGCCGTCACTGGTACTTTCGCTCAGGAAGCGCGGTGCTGCGTTGATTTAGCCCTCAAGCACGAGTTTGGTGAACACTTAAGATTTTTCCGGCGGATCTGAGGATCTGAGGTTTCCTATTCGACTTTGAATAATTCGACTTTCGCGCAGAAACTTGCTGATTTCACTGTCCTTCCACTGTACGAGGCGCTTTGACAGCAGATCTTTGTGCTTTTGGCTTTGGATTTAGGATTGGGCTATTGGAGGCCTACGGAAAGGAGCTCAAATGCGGCACTCAACGAGATATGTTGACAATCAGCACCATTATTCCAGTCGTTGATATGTGGTGCAGATTGGTTTATAAAGTCTCTCCTTATTCTACCGTAGGGGACAAGAAATATGTTTTTTCTCCCGGTCACAATTTCGTTATAAGCAACTGTTATGACTGAAGTTTTGCAAAACAATCTCGCTGCCGTCACTCCGTTTCCCCCATTTGATTGTTACTGGTTCGCAGGCGCTACTAAAATTTTGAACGCAGCCAGGTGCTCGACAATTATCTTTGCTCTGTTGTATTGTCTGCCTTTGTTGTCCTGTAGTCTGTTCATGACTATCCCAAGCGATTCGCTGCAAAGTTATCATATGCAAATATTGGTTCGCTATAATTGATGGATTAGCATAACGTGGTTCCATCAAGCTTGTCAATTCTGAATTAGCGTTTTGAGTTGCGTTCCTTTGATTTCCTGGCTCGCATTCTTGCAGAGAAGTCATTTCTATTAAAGTTCCCTGGTGTTTACTTTGGTTCAAATTGTCTAGTCTGCGATTACAGCCCGTAGCTCCTTACTCCTTCCCGTGATCCAATTTCTCAAGCCTAGGCGGTTGATCACGTAAATTCTGGCTCCTTATTCCAAGATGCTTATATCCTTTCTTATCCCACAACTGTTTTATGACTTCGATATAT
>JAOBRD020658925.1:0-15026 GCA_027575215.2 Hydrozoanthus sils
ATACAAGAGAGGTGTCCATATGAGAGGTGTCCATACTAGAGAAGTGTCTATATATGAGAGGTGCCCATACTAGTGGTGGCTTTACTAGAGAGGTGTCAATATGAGAGGTGTCCGTATGAGAGAGGTGTCCATACAAGAGAGGTGTCCATATGAGAGGTGGCCATATTAGAGAGGTGTCTTTTTTAGAAAGGTGCCCATACTAGAAATATGTCTGTACTAGAGAGGTGTATGTATTCATGAGAGAGGTGTCCATACAAGATAGGTGTCCTTTAGAGAGGTGTTTACACTAGAGAAGTGTCCATACTAGAGGTGCCCGTATTAGAGAGGTGCTAATACTAGAGGTGTCTGTATGAGACAGTTGTCCGTATTAGAAGTGTCTGTACTAGAGGTGTCCATATTAGAGAGGTGTCCGTGTTAGAGGTGCCCATACTAGAGAGGTGTCTGTATTAGAGAGGTGGCTGTATGAGAGAGGTGTCTGTATGAGAGGTGTCTATACTAGAGGTGTCCGTATTAGAGAGGTGCCCATATTAGAGAGGTATCTGTACTAGAGTGGTGTGTGTGAGAGGCATCCATACAAGAGAGGCGTCCATACTAGAGAGGTGCCCTAATGAGAGGTGTCCATACTAGAGGTGTCCATACTAGAGAGGTGTCCATTCTAGAGAGGTGTCAGAACTAGAGAGGTTTCCATACTAGAGTTGTCCATACTAGAGAGGTGTCCATACTAGAGAGGTATCCGTAATGAGAGGTTCAACTGTAATTTAGTGCAAGAAAACTCTAAAGTTTAAACCTTTTTTGTTACTCTCCAAGGCCTTCAAAGAAGCTCCTGAACATTTTGTGAACTTGTTAGAAGTCACCAAAATCAGGTTTAACAAAGTGTGGTGAAACATTTGTTAGCAGTGCCTTAGCACTGCTCAAGTTTTTAGTTCCAAGGTTAAGTTATTCAGGTTAGGCAAAAAATCCCTAAGAATGTTCCAGACCTTAACTTTAAGGTTAACAAATTATTAAAATTTGCCACTTGAGCTGTTTTAGCACGAAATTGCTCCTTCTTTCCTCCTTAATGCTAGTGAAGGTGATGATAGTGATAGAATGAATAGTGTTGATGTTAATGACAGTTCATGATGGTAATTACTTTAACAGGACAAGCTTTAAACCTTCCTACTATTAGAATAATTTCATCCACGTTCTGTTTTAAAAAGATCTCAATAAAATTCACTTTCTGTTGACTTCAAATGTTTTTTCAGGTTTCTGGAGCTCAACCTCCCAGACCTTGTATCAGTTTTGCACACTATGCATTTGATGAGCAGTTGATGGGATCCATTAGAAAGCTGGAGTACACCCAACCAACTCCCATTCAATGTCAGGTACAATGAAACACATGAACTATAAAACAGTTAACAGTTTTTTGTTTTTTAATTACCACTTTAGATTACAAAATCAGTTTCATTATACAAGTTTCTTACAAATATCACTGTCCATCAGACTGCATTATTTTCATTCAAGTTGCTGCGCGACCCCCTTCCCCATGGGACCACCACATGATGAGCTTTGGATGTGCTGATTAATGTGTTTTATGTTACTCATAGCATCTAGTCACAAGCTTAAAGTTGGCCACATGTATGCTAAATGTACCACAAACAAGTTTCAATATCCAACAGCACAGAGAGAAAATGAGATTTGGTGTGTAGATATAGACTGCCAATAAAGTAGAAAAATCTGTTGTCTGTAACTTCTTGTTTAAAACATCCTAAATGCAACCTGTGCTTGAAATAGCTTGACCAAACTAAAAATAGCAAAAAGTACCAGCTTTCTGGCTGTAACTAAAACCCTGCCTGCAATGGCATCTTTTTGGAATTAAGTTTGAGGGCCGTTTTGAGTCATTTAAAACAAAGTTGTTAGTTTAGTATATATTAAGTAGATAGAATTAAGTTATCTTTCTCAAGCATAGCACAGTATATAAGTGTCAGTCCAGGACTTCATTGAGTCGCAGGAGTGTATAATACATTGAAAATAGTTCCATAACAGATCTTGCATATGTCACAAGGACATGCACTATAATTATTATCTGATATATATGTCATGTAAGTTTTCAATGTACCTTATAAAACATGTATAAAACACACTAGTGTACCTTATAAAACATGATTGATATTTACTTTTAATTAATAGTTGTTTCATGAAAAAATTGAATTTTATTATTTTATATACTTCCAGGCAGTTCCAGTAGCATTAAGTGGCCGAGATGTTATTGGCATTGCAAAAACAGGATCTGGTAAGACTGCTGCTTTCTTATGGCCTGCTTTGGTGCATATTATGGACCAGGCTGAGCTTGAGCGAGGAGATGGCCCTATTGCTCTCATATGTGCACCAACAAGAGAACTGTGTCAACAGATATATGTAGAGGCTCGGCGGTTTGGCAAAGTGTACAATATTAAGGCCTGTGCTGTCTTTGGTGGTGGCAATAAGTACGAACAATCTAAAGCTCTTCAAGGGTGTCCAGAGATTGTGGTAGCAACACCAGTAAGCAAGAGTTTGTGTTGTTTATGAATGTCTTGGATTACTTGTCAGCTTTCGTCTGGGGTGATACTTAAAGTTTTTCAAGTGTAAGATAGATTAGCGCATTAGATTGGTGTTAATTTTATTTTAGAGTAGGCTCATTGAACATATGAAGTAGTTAATAATGTTATCAAATTAATTGTTGATGTTTTAGGGTATGCTCATCAGTCATGTGAAGGAGTAAATGATGTTGATAAATAAATTATTGCTGCTTTAGGATATAGGCTCATTGATCATGTGAAATATTTTATGATGTTATTGTTGCTGCTTTAATAGGGTATACCTGCTCATTGATAATGTGAAGTACTGTTAGTTAATGTTATCAAAAATTAATTGTTGATCCTTTAGGGTAGGCACATTGATCATGTGAAGTAGTTAACAATTTTTTAGAATTAAAATTAATTGTTGCTACTTTAGGATAGACTCATCAATCATGTGAAGTAGGCCTAATGATGTTGATAGAACAATTATTGATGCTTTAGGGTCGGCTCATTGATCATGTGAAGTCCAAGGCAACCAACTTGAAAAAAGTGACATACCTTGTGTTTGATGAAGCAGACAGAATGTTCGACATGGGATTTGGTCAGTGTGGCTTAATCATGTCTCTAAGCCCATACTCTATATTGTGTCCCTAGGACTGGTTGATCCTGATTTGTACTAGTTCACTTTATGCTTTTAAGCTTTAGTTATGTTTTGTCAAAGTACTAAATGTTAGAAAAAAATCAGTTTTAGGAAACAAAACCAAACTAAATAAAACAATATTATGTTATTTTATTGTACTTAGTTTTTGTTTTCTAAAAACTGATTTTTGATAATTATAATAATGTGTGGGATTTTATATGACTTATTGATTTTGTTCCATTTACTGGTAGCAAACTTTTAATTAAAAGTAATAAAATAAGGTGGTGCATAATTTTATGGTGTTTTCATTCTTATGTACCAAACTAGGTCTGACTTTAATATGAAGTGCCTAATTTAAACACTTCAAGTCAAAAAGATTATTAATACTTTGGCATTTATTGTCTAGAACATCTAGTTTTTACCTAGAAACATATAAATCATGGCTCCAAAGACAAATATTTGGAAGAAGATGTCTAAATTAGATCAATACTCATGTTACACATTAAAATGTCTAGTTTCAGTATCCCTGTTTTGAGTTGTGGAGCTGTAGTTAAAGTGACTACATATCTCAGTTACCTGTTATAATTTGCCTTTTATAGAACCACAAGTCAGGTCAATTGCAAACAATGTGCGACCAGACAGACAAAGTGAGTTGATTTTTCTTGTAGTACTGGTTTTGTTCTTTTTCTGCAGTCCTTATTTATTTTGTCACCTAAGATAAAATAAAGATTCCTTTCTAATTTTAGCTCCCGGTTGGCTCCCCTCATCATGAACCATTCACTGATACCCATTCTATGACTGCACTCCATCCATCTATCATAAACATTAAACTTCCTGATTTGTGTTTAGAACTGTAACTATGATTAATATAATATATAATATATGAATTTACATGTACATACTGGTCATTTAATATATAAAATATATTTTTTTTATTTATTATACAGACATGAATGTTTTACTGGAAAATACACCACTTGTAGATTTCATACGAAACTACATCCAGGATACAAGTGACATATTTTCCATATCCTCGCTAGTGAAGATATGTTGATGATGATGTCATTTCTTTTTTTTCTTTTTTTGATTATGATGTCATTTTTTATATCATGATGTCATTGTTTTGTTGTTTTTTTTTCAAGATGTTGATGATTGTGTCATTTAGTTTTTTTATTTATTTAATGATAATATCATTTCTTTCTTTTTCCTGCTTATTTCTGCACAAACAAACACTTAATATTTCTATATAATAAAAAAAGAAAATTCTTGTGTAGTCAACATATGAATTTAATCTCCTCATGGAAAAATGTTTTCACTCCATCACTTTGCTCACTCGAGATATATTTTTTTTTTTCCACTAGACAATAAACCTCATATGTTTGCCTCATCATGTAATATCCTCTATAAAATTATAATAATTATTATATAACTAGTATGAATGTGTCTTAAACCTGGGCTTTCCACTCACAGTCATGAAGTAATTAAGAAGATGCTGCCTTTGCTATAACATCTGCAAACAATCCATAGTTAACATCTCGTCACATAAGAATTTTTAGCCATGTGCCTCAGAAGGCTCGCCAACCTGTAAGGTTCTCAAATGTACTCTAGAGTAGTTAGGAAAAAAAAGCAAAACTTAACTTTGTGTGTGTGACCTTGGCTTAGAAGGTAAGAACTGTGACTGCCAGGTGTGAGGCCCCAGATTTGATCCCAAGCCTTCTTGAGGATTGAACAGTTATGTGGCTTTCTGTCACAGCATCTGTGCTTAGGGAGGTTGAGCCATTGGTTCCAGCCATTAATCTCATTCAAGAAGGAGGGGCTTTATCTGTAAATCTACTAATATAAACAATTTATTAAACACCATACAGTTACGATCTTAGTTAAGCTACATAAGCCTTTCGACCTGATCGGTCCTCTTCAGTGTAGCAATGGGAATGTTGAAGCTAAAAAAGCAACCAATGTTAACATATGCAAATATACTGATCTAGTAAAATTCCATTGGGAGTGACCCAATGTATTGTGTTTGCATACTAGAATTACATGTTTCCAATGTGAAGTGCACGCGGTTTTACCCTATTAAGGCCCTCTGGTTCGTTAGTACCTAATCTATTAATCCAGATGGTTTCCAAATCAGTTAATTTATCTGGAGAAGTTATACCTAAAGCAAGAAAATTGAAAGTCTGGTTGAATTTGGATTTATGTAAATTGAGATGTGATTTAAGTATCTGTAAATCAATATATAACTAGAATCTGTAACTTATTAATTGATTTTATGTGATCGGTTTCAACAGCCCTTTTATTCAGTGCAACTTTCAAGAAGAGAATTGAAAAGCTTTGTAGAGAGATCCTCATTGACCCAATAAGAGTAGTTATTGGAGAGCTTGGCGAGGTGAGTAGTGACCTTGAACTGTGTACAGTACAATCTAGTATATTGGTGTTTCTTGACTATGCTAGAATATATCTGATGGTTGTCAACCTTAACGAAATGGACTCGTTAAAAATGATGCTTTGTGACCTCAAACAGTTAATGAAGTGTGTTGGTGATTCTTAAATATATTGTAAGTTCTAAGTTGTCAACCGTATTGAAATAGACTCGCTGTGGGGGTGTAGGTTATCGCGGTGCGGGTTATAGTCCAGAAAATATGGTATACCTACATTTCAGCACTGCTTACTTCGTCAGGGTACTATAACAACAACGTGGCAGAAACGTGCCCTCTATCACTGTATATTGTATCGATCATATATGCTGTGCAGAATATTATAGCAATATTTAAATAACATGCGAGAGAGCTAAGACTAAGTACTGGCGTTTACATTCAAACTGTATAAAATTATATTAGGTATATGTTAAGGCTAGAAGACCAATTTGCAGTATCTGATAAACTACGATATTCTCAGAGAAGAACTTTTAAGAATCTCCCATCTTTTCAGGCTAATGAAGACATCACACAAACTGTAAAAATATTCAATGCTGGACATGAAAAATGGGGTTGGCTAATAGACCATTTGGTTTCATTCACATCAGGTAGGCGACCTCTCAACTCTTCTGTTGCATCACAAAGATGAAGACATTTTAATTACAGAAACAGTTCAGATATCAAATTTGCTTTTCTTAAGTAAATTATGTTCTTTAGTAAATAATATCCTATTGTTTTTTAAAATTCTGCTTGAAGATAAGCTGTTAAATATTCTGAAAACAATTGCTGCTTAATGCTTTAACACATGTATCTCAAATTCTGGTTCCAGCTGGAAGCGTCTTGGTATTTGTTACAAAGAAACTTAACAGTGAAGAACTGTCCTTAAACCTCAAGAAAAACGATTTTGAAGGTAAGCGTTCTTCCTGCAATATATTCTTACCACACGAATGGAAATTTGATACTTTTGGTGCCAGAGCCAGAAACAGAAACGGGATATAATAATTATTATTTTATGGATGTTAAGGCTCATATACAAACAAATGAAGGTATTTCAGTTCGCGTAGGTTAAAGTGCCCTGAACCTTTCTTTTTTTGTTATCAAAAAGCATATATTCTTTTAAAAAAGCATCCGCGAAATTTTTTTTCAGCAAAGTTGCCGCAATTTGGCACAGCAGATACTGGTTCAATGTGACATAGATTAAGGAGCATGACGTCAATCTGCAGAAGATTTAGGAACGTGATGTCATTGTGCATAGATAAAGAACATTGTTCCTTGTGCAGCGACAACAGTGGATGATGAAATTGCCGAAAAGATGTGTTGCAGCGAGATTTTCGCTAGATCTATTTATTTAAGATTTTTCCGTGGTAACGGCATTGTTAATTTTGATGCAACGTAATGCCTGTTCCTTGATCTACCTCACAGCGAGCCTGTCATACTCGATGATCAGCGGTAAGGGTTGACTTAACAAGTGTACTCTTTAAAAACTCACGAAAAAAACTGCATTTTGCTCAAATCAAAAATGTCTTCGGGGTTGCCCTCTTTAAATAGTTCTTTTTGATAGAAACTAAAAAGAAAGGTAGGGAAAAACCGAGAAAGTAATGAATTTTACGACAGGTGTAAAACACTGTTTACGGTTTCACAACAGGTCTGAAACTTTATTCAAGGTTTTACAATCAGCGTGAAATTCTTTTAACAGTAATTCTTTTAACAGTGAATGTGAGTGCAATTGTTTCTGAGCAAATTTTGAGCTTCTGCGAATCATGAGTTTGCAACATCGTTTCATTAGTTATAGTTGTTATAAAATTTTGTTGGTCATCATCGTTATGTATATGTATGCAATTAAATATAATTTATTATAATTATGCATGCTCCTTTTGTTTCGTAGTTGTACTACTCCATGGTGACATGGATCAGTTTGAGAGAAACAAGGTGATAAATGCCTTCAAGAAAAAAGAAATTCCTATTATGGTTGCCACAGATGTGGCAGGTAAATGTTTAATTCTCTCCATTGTCAATAGACTCTCAACTCTTCAAGTTTTTACTGAATGGATTACCAAAAACCTAGCAAGTCAAGGAATTTTCGCAAGTCCTTTTGTAGGCATGGAACTTTTGGTTTGATTTAGTCATCGAAAATTTTAGTTTTTCTTCACTGGTGTAAGAAGTTAATTGACAAGGTGGTAATTATTTTTCGCTTCAACATTGTTTTGTTTGTAACGTACTTTAATCAAGCTTAATTATTGTCGCTTTTGCACTGGTTTGACCCAAATATGCGGAAATGCGATTTCTAAGCGATTCTGAGTCATCTAGGAAGCCAGAATCATATTGCCAGAAGTGAAATTTGGCACCAACACCGCTTGTTAGTCGCGTTTCCACCGTTTTGACCCATATGTATTGAAGTGTGAATTCTAGGCGTTTTTGAGCCATTTGGGAGGTCAGAGAGCCAGAAATGAAATTTTGGCACCAAACCATTTTTAGATCGCTTTTGCACCAAATTTTTGTCATGCTGACACGCAAAGAAAATTCCTTCAGTTCCTCATTTGTATTCTTGATTCCATCCTTCTGGAAAAGCTGCCCGCTGACATCTGCCTAAACTCGACAATTCAGATAAGATTGTGTCACGTGCTTCATTTCTATTCATAGTCTTCATTTTTACTATAGCTTTCGCTTTTCTTTTGGGAGTTGGGGGAAAGAACGTCATTGTTATGGTCGTAGAATAAATCATGAGTTATGTGCAGTATAAAACTTGTTTATTATTTATTATTCCCGTTAGCTCGTGGGTTGGATATTCCATCTATCAAGACAGTGGTCAATTACGATGTCGCCCGAGACATTCACACCCACACCCATAGGATTGGCCGTACTGGAAGGGCGGGTATGTACACGCACTCATAACCAACAATTTGTCATATATTGTTTTTGCGATAGTTATGTTGACGTCAATTTTCAAATTGGCCTCCCAAGAATTTTTGTTTAGTAAATGCAATGGCAGAAAGCAAAATTAAATTTTTGTTTTTAACCCGTTATAGTAATGACAGCTTAATTTAATTGACTATTCTTTTATTCGTAAATATTTAACTGTTTAAGTAATTGACTATTACTATTTAATAAAGTAATTGACTATTCTTTTATTCATAACCAACAATATGTCATATATTGTTTTTGCGATAGTTATGTTGACGTCAATTTTCACATTGGCCTCCCAAGAATTTTTGTTGAGTAAATGCAATGGCAGGAAGCAAAATAAAGTTTTTGTTTTTAACCCGTTATAGTAATGACAGCTTAATTTGATTGACTATTCTTTATATACACAGTGTGCGTATTGGTCATGCTGAAATACAACATTGGTGTATACACATAGTGATAATCATGGTTTCAGAACACCTTGAAGAATTGGTTTATGAGAAATGAAAGCTAAATCACAGTTATACAAGTGGTGGGTTGGCGAAAGTATGCAACCTACCAGTTAGAACTGATTTCATGGCAGCTTTAGCAATTGTTGTTTTCTACGTGTGTCATAGGAGAAAAGGGCGAGGCATACACTTTGATGACATTGGCTGATCAAAATTTTGCTGGAGATCTTGTTAGAAATTTGGTAAGTAATGGTTTACACTGTTGACTCAGATGAACAAAACTTGATCCTTGTGCCAGCAATGGAAACCAAACGTTTTTAGGGTTTGTTCATATTTAGTCTCGACTCAAGGTCCTTAACACTCCCAGCGCAGTAATCAGTTATCTACAAAGAAGACCAAAGTTGTCGATAGCTGTAGTAACAGCTTTTTGTGTTTATCTTGTTCACAGGAAGGAGCGAATCAACCTGTACCTGCGCAGCTGATGGAGCTAGCAATGAAAGTAAGCGAAAGTGTATTTCTATATAAGACCTTAAAGGAATCCTCCACTGTATAACATTATTGGTCTCAAACAAAACTTTTATTAAGTCTGTGTCAATATCAGCAGCTCGTCGATGCCTCTGCTGAGGGGCGGTCAGTTTCGTGTCTCAAGATCTGCCGGGCCACCGCCGATGACGGAAACTAACACAAACTGAGTTAAATTTGTTCTGTAATGAAAATCCGAATGAAAGCACCGCTTAAAGATCATGTACAGCACGTGTAGGATTGTATTTGTAAAAAACAACTAACGGCAACAACCAACCAACTAACCATCAGAAAAAACAATCAAATCACTATTAGTCAATCAATTGATCAATCAAATCACTATTAGTCAATCAATTGATCAATCAACTCGCCATCATTCAATCAATTATCAGTCAACCGATTAGTGTCCTGTAGTGTCAGGAGTGATGCATTATGATTCCAGATCAAGAGCAGAGCGGTCTTCAGCCGGAGAAAGAAGAAGTTTACATTCTCCAAATACTCTGAGTTGTTGATCTTTATACTAGAAAGTGGTTATTAGTAAACGTTGGTAGAAAACACTATGTAAGTTGTTTCAAACTTATAAAGCTTTGCTTGATTGCCAAAATTGCTTGTTTTAATGCCATGTAGTAACTCTAGATATAAGTGAGTGTTTACGTTAACTAGATTGAGCCTGTTGTATTTAGCCATGTATAAAGTGATCGGACTCGACATTTATCAATCCATTTTTACCATCAGAGTTCCTGGTTCCGAAAGACTCGATTCAGGGGCGGCCGAGGAAAGCAGAGGGACTGGGGCGGAGACAAACCACGTGTGCGCGAGAGGCCTGGGCTGGGTATGGCTGACAAGGTATGGCTGTATTTGTTTGATATTACTTAGAAGTAATCCAGGCTGCGTTTGTTCTGGAGGTTAACGGAACGCACAAGTTCTCAAAACTAGTTCTGGCCAGAACAGCCCTGCTCTTGGTTCAGCGCCGTTCAGTTCTCCCGCTCTGGTCGGCTAAAGCGCGGGAGATCGGAGAGTTGTGGCGGGGAAAATGTACGCGCGCACCTTCTCAGATTTTGCTGCGTGCCAGTAGGATATTGGAAAATTTCTCAACTTAACAGCTTGTTTCTGATTGGCCCTGGACCTTTACATTTAAACCGGCTAGAACCAGTTCTTTTCGGCCGGCTGGACCGGTCAAATGGAAAGCGACTTTAGAGTAAAAGTATATATGGGTTCACACAACAAATTGCAAAACGATTGATGAGTTTTGGCGGCTTGAAAAATGCCATGAATCCTTTGTTGTTTCCTTTTAGTTCAAGAAATTTTTTGTTTTCCAAATTATCTATAAGTTCTAGCTAGTAGAAAAAGGAATTACAAATCACTCCATACCTGCAAGTAATTAAACATTTAAGTTTCGTCCACATAATTGTGAATAATTTGTTTAGTATTTTACACAATTTTTTCAAATTTTTTCATGTTTCAGGAGGAAGAACATGAGTCCCAGTTCCAGTCTCCCCCAGCAGCCACGTCTAGCTCCCGCCCAGGCTCCTTGTACTCTTCGTTTCGCCCGGCCTCATCTCCATCAACAGGAGGCGCCGTGCAAGCTCCAGGAGTGTTCAGTAGGGACGCCAGGAGTGACCGCCAGGCAGCTCTCAAGCAAGCGTTTCAGGTGCTGAGTTTGCGCAATATACAATTGTTAACCCCTGGAAACGTTAGGACTCCCGACTTATTTCTTAATGTCAGGAAGAATGCCAGTCAGTGGGGATTTCTGGGGAAACCACTCGCTTTTCCTTTCCTTGAATTATTGTAGGGGAAGGGTTAATTTCTAGGAGGATAGCTACCAGAAACTGAGGTTAATCTAAATATTCACCTACCCCTCTCATAAAGTTATGGCTGGTGGAATGTTAGGATGCTGCTGAAGCAAACTTTTTTAAAATATCTAAAATTGAAGTTTGACTGGTTTGTAACCGGTATTAACTAAATAAATTTTGCTGAGAATTTACGAAGACAGAATGCCTATTTTAGCGCCAAAGCTGCTAAAGCTTTTTAAGTTTATTAGATATTTTTGATGTCACATGATATGAAAGCCAGGAGATCAATCTCATTGGAATGGTCAGGTAAGCATTTTTATCCATTTACAGTCGAATAGAAGTGTTTGAAAAGCCCTGAGAGCTATAAAGTACCAATGACAAAATGGCTTCAGCAGCACTATAAACTCAAGGGGAGGGGGGAGGGGGGAAGGGGTAGATTGAACGTTTCAAGAGGTTTGAATAAATCCAAAACGCTTAGTTTTGCATTTTAGAGCTAATGAGACGCTAAAGACAAAAGACGATGCGGCCATGTTAGTGCTCTAAATAAACAAAAAAACATCAAAATTCTTTTATTCTGGCCGCTATGACGTCAGGTGAAAACGGTCTATATTAAAAGGACTATATTATCTTGTTTGCAACACAGTTCCTCATCATATCTTTAAGATATCTTTTAAGTCGAACAGAATCTTGTTCCCCTTTTCTTCATTTAAACGTTAGCCGGCTCCTCAACAAGTTTTTTGGCACCTCATTCCACTGCTTCTATTCAAAACGTATTGTCCACAGGGAGACAAACTGCGCGCGTGCCTCATTAACTGTGTTGGTTTGTTACTCCTTCCACAGGCTCAGTACAAGTCCCATTTTAAAGCTGCCTCGTCATCAACACACTGGGACGCTACTGGTGCCCACTCGACCGCCAAACCAGCAGCTCCCCCACCCAAACCCAAGAAATCGCGCTGGGACACTGGTACCTAGTGTAACCTCCATCGCAAGGTAGAAGAGTCAGTGTTCCTCCGGTCGTTCTGCTAAACTGGTGGCAAACAAGTATAGTTTTAAACAACAGCCGCCATTTTACAGTGTTGTGCCAGTCCATATACGGTGAAGCGCAAATTAAGGAAATAGTCAACCGCTCTGGTGCTTGAATGCTCAACACTAACTTCTCAACTTACGTGTCTATTAGCCAGTGACGACTTACATGTCATTAGCCAAGAAAATAATGCTTGCAAAGCGTTGATGTTTGTTTGGTCGAATAACGCCAGAGTTACTAGTTAAGACTTCAAAGCACCTAATATTTGTAATTTCATTTCATTGTTAAACTTATCACTACTTGCTGAATAGTTCGTGCCCAGCAACATTTGGTACGTCCACAATGAAATTCCGAGAGGTCTTCCTTTAGAAAGACAGAAACTAGTTCGGTCAACTTCAGTTTTTTACTAGTAAAAATCTAAAAAGGCTTTTAACCAAAACTGAATTTCAAATTTCTAGTCTGTGGCTAGTTGGCTACTGTTGTCGAGTCCTGTTTTTTTTAAAAGAAAATTCCATTATCTTAATAACAAAAAAGAGCATTGAAAATGAGGTAAGAAAGTATATCTGAAATGTTAAGATTACATTGTACCCAACCTGAACTTGGTTTGCATAATACAAACGAGCAAACTTGCCGGTAAACGAATGACCATTTCGTTACGTGCATGTAAAATGGTTTTGACTGGTTCACTTATTAAAATCTAACACATGTAGATCAAACATTTGTTCTACGTCGTGCTTTAATAGTAAACCGTCTTTGAGAATTAAACTCGGCTTGTTTTATTAAGTATAAAATTTCACCAGTCAGTCTGTGTTTACGAAAGTGTTTCTATTTATTTTTCTTATTTGCTTTTTTTATCGTGAAAATGCATGTACGAAGTGTTAAATTTGTTTCTTTTTTGCCCGATTTCTTTCTGGTAACGTATATTTTAAAATACTGCTCTTGTTTATGAGTGAAACTGTATTAGAACATAATAATTATCAGTGTTTTGTGGTCGTCAATTGTTTAGGGAATGTTTTCGCCATTTTCCGAACCATAACGTGAATGACGAAATGCTGATACTAATGCCCCCAGCGGGTTGTTAAGCCAAGACATGCTATCATTAAAACACACAAAAGCGTTGTGGAAAAAAATATTAATTGAGCAAGTTGTTGAAGAAATTTATACTACTTTAAGTTTTTGTTTCACATTTTTAGTAAACTCCTAAGTATTATTTGGAAAAGACTGGAACTTTGAGTTTCGCCTTATAAGAATCCCTATCTTTTTTTTAATTGCGTGAGAAAACGAGCGTTTGTTTACATTACGTTTAATAGTGCTGGTTAAAAACCCTCAGTGTCGCAGCGAGGCATTTTTACGGACAGACTATTAGCGTTTTAAAAAAAAACACAGTATTTTCCTGTCTAGAAGAGCTTTGCCTTAACTCGTGATGTAAGGAGGCCGATAACCTGTCATAATTAAAGCACTGCACAAGGTTTTGATGTCAATAATTAACAAGAGGAGGTTCATAAATAAATTTGTAGCACGAAAAGTACTGATAGTCACCGAATAACATAACGATGAAGGTAATTTTAGTTTGATAAAAAAAAAACTTACTTCAACAAAATGAAATAAAACCGTCGTAATTTTTTTATTCGAGAAAACGTTTTGAAAACCGAGCATGCATTTTTTTAAAATCCGTAATTGGCGAGTACATACTCGGGAAAACACACTGAAATTAAATAAAGGCGACTCTTAAAGAAGTTGGAGGCACTGAGGTAGTCTGTCGGACGCTACTGTCGACAGTTCATTCCTTCATTGCTTTTTCTTTTTTGAAGACGAAATGCACAGTATTTTGTCAGTTTTTCTTTAGATCGAAAATAATTGGCGGGGCATTTTGTTTAGTTGACAAACTTCCAACTTGGCTTGAAAGACTTTTTGTCATGCAAATTATGTTGAGTATCTGACGGAGTTTGGCTTGTATGTTCGAGGCCTTTTTTTTAGCAAACATTTCGTCGCTTTGTCAACATCGAAATGCTTTATTTATTACTTGCCAACACAGCGACTCTATTTACCGGTCGGGTTACAGACATGAAGTATCTTATAGAAACTAGCTACGTACCGAGATATCGATTTAAGGTCAACTGTTAGCTTGACGACTAAAATTGACAGATATTGTTTTTTCCGTGACGCACTGTCGTTGACAAACTTTAGATTGCCACTCTGATAAAAACTCTTAAGTGTGACTGAGTACTGGATTTATAGAGCTGATTTTGGGGAGCAGAAATAATTTTACCTTTGCCTTGTCGCAAATTAAAGTCTTAAGATGCAAATACACTTTTATAAGAACGTCTAACTATTGGGCCTAGACTAAACTTTCTTAGATACTTTGTCTTCGAGGATTTCAGCCAGAATGGTTTTTAAGATATACTTGAACATAATTGTTAGTATTGGGGTGAGCAGTTCTTAATTTTCATTTTTACAAACCAGCCGGAAGCTCAAACTTGCTTTATTGAAAACTGGCCTTATGCATGTTTACGTCAACCCCCAAACTTCGCTTTCGAAACACGAAAGCGTGCATATTTTCATAAATCAAATCCCAAAGCGTCCACAAATGAAAATAATTTCTTCGTGAACATAGACAGCAAAACAGTCCCTTCTTTCGCCGGGAGATCGAAAATCCAAGCGCGTCCATTTCTTCTTCCCAGTCTCCCATTTCATGAACGCGCTTGGATTTTCGATCTCCCGGCGAAAGAAGGGACTGTTTTGCAGTCTA
>JAOBRD020659033.1:0-15026 GCA_027575215.2 Hydrozoanthus sils
ATGAAAATAAGCACCCACTTCAGTAAACTTTGACGTGATGAATAATTCTCATTACTCGTTTTAAAAGCTAACTTAGGTCACCCAACTGCGTCGTAACCTTGGAGACTGGATCGATTATGTCCGCGATCTTGAAGATAACCAACAGTGCATTTATACAGTGAATTTAGTCTTCCCAATAGAAAACACAGACCTAGACACGGCCTAGCACAGGTAGCCCAAGTAAAAATGGTATCAGACAACTGACTTTCATTATCGCAGTTTTACTGGTGAAAATAGAAAGCACGTATCCGGTTGATAGCCGTTCTCCAGGATTCGTACAACCGGCGGGCTCACTTCATTCAAGTTGTCATGGTGGCAAAGCGTTTGACGTGCAGTATTAATAAATTTCGTAATTCCTCAGTTCCCCAAGCAACGCCATAGAAAACGGATCAGAAAACAAATTATTGGTGACAGGCAATCCAGTAATCTTACATTGTGACACTATATGGTTGATAACAGAAAGTACCTTCGATTGATCAGGCTTTACCCAGGCCCCGGACCCAGGCTCCCCTCAGCTAAGGTAATTTACGAACAAATGCAAATCAAGGAGAACTGTAAAGTTTCATACAAATTCTTTACGTTTGCAATTATATGGATATATTCAAAAGTATAATTTGTTTACGAAAACTTTTTGTTACTTGTACAGTTTATTTCTTGTTGAATATGTTCTGTATGTAGACTAGTTCTTTATAATTGGACCTTGGGACATCTCTGATTTGATATCTGGACGATCACAAGACCAACAGGTGAGTAACAAGGACTGAGAGTATAATTATGTTCAAATGTTTGATTGAAAAAAGTTTTTATTTTCACACTTACAGGGAAAACATCCTAATTTTAGTGGTTTGTATGTACAAGTAACATGGCGGCACGCATTAATTTATCTCTGGATACATTTCCGGCCGATGTTAGGTTTTCAAGGCAGTTTTTAGTGCATTTTTCTGCCACAGAATTGTAACAGATTTTGCACGGCACGGCACAAGTTAAAACTGTTGAATTATGTGAAAGGGCTTCGGATAAAACGAAGCTCAAATTTAGAAGGTCCCGCTAATGCCAAACTTGTGTCTTCTGGCGTGAAAGCAGTTGGCGGAAATGTTGTGCTTGCGTACTCGTTGTTCCCGGTGTTATCAATCGATGGAAGTCGATTATCGATCTATCGATATCAGCCGATGGCTATTAGCTAGTTGATATCGAAATATATCGATCCATATATCGAAAGATATCTATCCATCGATGATCTATCAATAATCACACATATTTTTTCCAGGACACACTTGAATCTTCACACAAATAAGTTGTTCTCCTTTCACCGATCTGAAATAGCTAAATTCAATCAAACATGTGATGGCACCATCTGCTTTTGGTCAGTTGTTAACATTTCAATAACACTTACCAGATGGCTGACCAACTATAAACTGTTCCTATTTGGATTTTTGTGCATCCCGAATTTGGTTTTTGGATTTGTACTGAGAATTATAAATATACTCAACAATAACAACATCAAACAACGGGGTCAGAAAAGCAGTGCATAAAAAATAGAAGCTGTCAATGTCCATCGATACCACTTGATCTCTTGATCGATGGACGTCAATAACCAATATCAATTGATAATAACATTTTGAGCCATCAAGTGATTATCAATTATCGATATCAAAGTTTATGTTACTTATTCAATAAATTATTGTTGTGTTTGTTATGAAGAGAATAATTATTATGAACTCAAACAATTTTATTTTTATACCAAGATTTTCATAACTGGAAATCAAAGCTAACTTAGCTATAAATAAACCTTGGCATTACAGTTATGGAATATTGTAATTCCCTTGCCATAGAGTAGAAGAGGCTCATATAGAATGTGTACCAGTAAATGTTGTGTACCAGTTCCTGCTCAACCATGTACTATAGTGGTAGGCTTAAACTTTTTAAGGCAACAAGTCTATGATTTTGGTGAAAATGAATAGATAAATTTATAATATAAATACTTTAAAGGCCTTTATTGTCTTGCATAAAATAGTTTTAAAGATTTAGTTTTGTTAAACTCTTACGCTTTCACTTCTCAAACTCATTAATAATTCTTTTATTGATTAGCCAACCAGAAATTGCAATTGTGGTCAGGTGGATGAGTTTAGAAACCCAATGAAACACCAGTTCTAAAAACACATGGGTTTCGACTGTTTTCAAACACATGTGAATTTTCATGAACCAACAAAGCAACAGCATCTTAAGGCAAATAATTATCCTTAGGTAGTTTTGCAGCTTCTTGAACAAATTATGACAGTCATCCAGCAGTTTAGATCCTAATATTTGATTAGACAACCTTAGTAGTTCTAATGTCAGTACTTTTAACTTCCACACTCATTTCCATTCTAGAATATTAGAGCATCCCATTTGTTTTTGTAGTGGGTCAGCTTTGGTACAGCTTTTCTCCCAAATATCTTTTCTTCTTACATGTTTGCTGGTCTGAACCTGTAAGCCATGGCAAAAGGAACAAGGAGAAAAGTGCTCAGTTCAATAGCAAAGCAACAAATGTGCAACCAAAACTAATTACAACCAGTTGTTGCCAAAAGTTAGAAAACCTAACGAGTATGTGTCAGATAGCTGTGACTGACAAAGACAACAAATTATAACTTAGCAGTTACTTAACTAGGTGTCATCCTTTAAATACAGCTTAATTTCTAAAATTAATAGGAACCACTAATTCCAAACTTTATAACATAGAGGGCAAAATTACTTCAAGCTGATTGGGTAACAGTAGGGGCAATTTTTCATAATTCAGGGCAAAATTACTTAGCCCTGATTGGTCACTGGTATACATCTGAAGATTTTCTGCAAACTTTAAAAAGTGTCAAAAATGCCTTGGAAACATTTTCTGAAGATTTTTGAAGACTTTGTAAAGTTTTTCAACATTTCCAAATACCTCAGAAGATTTTCTGAATTTTTTAAAAGGTAAAAAAGAAAATGCCTTAGAAACAATTTTAAATCTCTTCCGAAGATTTTCAAATGTTTTCAAAGATTGTAAAGATATTATTACATCTCCAGCAATTTTCAAAGAAACTTTGGATAAAATGACTTAGTTTAAGGAACGCTTTCTTTTGGGATACTGTAGTGAGAGAATGAAGAATTTTTCCCTTGATGTCATGAACATGTAATCACCCGGTTCCTCATAAAATTTAGGATTAATATCAATTGTGTTTTCAATTTTTTCCAAATTGCCCTTGTCACAAAGCAGCACTGTGATTACCTATACTGTTGTTGTATTTGTTGGAGAAGTTATCTTAAAAAACAACAACAACTTACACTACAATAAATCCATAGTTTTTATATAATCAGAATAGATTTTTCAATGTTAAAGATAGTAACCTGAAGTTTTTCTCTTGTTAATTGCTTCTGGTAGACAATTTACTTGTGTTTTGGAATAATGGATTATGAGTCAATATTCAGTAGATTATTAACGACAGTGTATGTATTTTTTGTCTCCAATTTACAACCCGACATCTGCTGCCTCATTAAGAAGAGATATGGACCATTCAGGAAATGGGAATGATCTGTTGGAGAACTCTGCTAGTGCAAATGCTACTTTTCAGAGTTGCCATAGTGTGTTGTATGATGAAGTTGAAGAAAGTGACTCTGGAGATATAAACAAGATATCTCCAAAGGATCAAAAGAATGTTTGTTCAGAGGCTGTCCTAGACTCTGGAACCCATGACAGTGAAAACAATAGTTTTGTGGCTGGGATGGTTTCTCAACAAAGCAAAAAAACAGTCATCCCCTATGAACAAAATACTGATTCAGATTCAACAAGGATGAAATGCATTGAGATTGATAAGTTAGCCCTGGTTCATCAAGAACAAGGAGAAATAGGGCTTCAACTTCAATCTGATTCTCAGTCGTCTTTTGACAACGAATCACCCAGTATGTTTAACTCATCAGAAAGTCTAGATGACTCAAGTGAACCTGTGAAGCCCCCTAGAAAGAAACGAACAAAGGAATTAAGCAAAGAAACCCAAATTCAATCAGCAGACAGAGATGGAAAACAAACAGCTTCTCAAAATAAGAAAAGACAACTTCCAGCTACTCCAAATGTATCTGTTAAACAACCCGAAGGGTTAGAGAAGCATAATGGTCAGTATGATCGAGATACCCAGATAGTGTCTGTAGAAAATGCTGATGATAAACTGCATGATATCGTCTGTAACCCAGTGATGACCTCAAGTCCAGTTAACTGCAGTGTGAGCAGCCACACACCTAACTCCTCAAGAATCATTTCATTCATCAGCTCCACATCACCAGATAATGTGAAGAAGGTACAATCCTTCTATGATTACTTGCCATCTCAACTGCAAGATGAAAGTGAAAGAGATGGTGGAAGACAAGAAGGTCAGATTTATGATAGTGTTTGCCAAGACATTCAGATCAGCAAGACAAGCGAACATTATGATGATGTGGAGGAGGTGGTTGTGAATCAAGGTTTGTGAATGCCAGGGCTTCTTTTAATTAATACTTATGATCTTCACAGCCTGCTTATTATATGTGTACAGTCAATGTGTACTTTACATATAATAATATTACAGTAACTGTACTAATGTATGAATGAAAATGCAGTATTGAGGACTGGCCATGCTGGTTTCACTTGTTGTACACAGGTATCGTAATTAAATTTTTGTAACTTACTGTAAGCAAACCAATAATCTTCTTTTTTGTTTTGTCAGTTATATGATCATTCAGTGATTAGTCAAGTATGTACACCTGTTTGCTCTCCAAACTCCAGTCTCATACAGTTTCAGTTAACTATAAGAACAGTTATAAGAAAAATCACTATGAGTTCAGACTAATAATTAGCATGTTGGAAATGGCAATAAAGCTTGGAAGTACATAATGGCTTTATGAAGTCCTACTAGATATAAATGTTTTGTCTTGAAAGAAAATTTGTTTTGGTTGACATGATTATAAGTTAGGGTTTACATTAAATCTTATGTGCAAAATTAATATTACAACTATAATAGAATATTATTTTCATTATAGTGCTGTAGTTAAGAAGCTCAGCTTAGAATTTGTACTTATTTACTTTGGAAATTACTGTAATGACAAGCCCAGGCAAAGTATACAGTACATATTCATGAGGATGTCATGTCAGTGTCCTTACTAGGTTGTCAGGAATTACAGATTGAAATATTGTTGTGGCTTTGTAAGCAAGAGTACTTCTTACATTACATAACTGTTGCAATCTCCTTTTTAATTTATCAAACAAGGAAAGTTTTTATCTTGGCATGGCATTTGGTAAAACCATTATTATTGTTGAAACCTTATTCAGAAGCATACATGATGCCAGTTGCTGAAGATAGTGATGAATGGACTGATGAAGATCCATGGGGTTCAGACTTCGAAACCGATGATGATGAAACAAGGTCAAGAGTGACAGAGGAAGATCCGTATGACTCGGTGGAAGTTATGCCAATTTCAAAACGCAGGAGACCGGTAAACAAAAATTTTAATATTAATGTAGAGTGATGTACATAATTGTGAAAATGTAGACTTTAAAACATTTTCCTAACCACTGACAGGTTACATAACATAAACCATAAGTAGGAGAATGCATAACACTCTTTGACATTAACAAAACTTTATAATCATTTTATTGTGAAAAGCTTTTATCAAGATGTTTTTGTCAAATGTGAAAACTGAACTGATCATCATAACAATTATTTTATTCCTTTTTTCACATGCATGTATAAGTGAGAACAGATGCACAAAATGTTTGAATAACAGGCAACAGTTTGTCACTCTGGGCAATGTGAAATCAACAACAACTAGAATTTCTTGTGGTCTTCCGCAAGGATCAGTTTTTGGGCTGCTATTATTCCTGCTATATATAAATGACTTCCAAAATTCCACTAGAGTGTTAGATTTTCATCTTTTTGCAGATGATTTGAATCAGCATCAAAATAGTTCTTAACGATAAAATTTTAAAACAAGATAATTATATCAAGTATCTTGGAATAGTAATTGATTGTCATCTAAATTGGAAAGCAAATAATTTTATTGCATTTTTAACCAAAAAGTTAAGCCAAAACATTGGAGCTTTGTCAAAACTCCCACACTTTGTAACAATTGAAAATCTTACTTATCTATACTACTCGCTACTCTATCCTTATTTGAGATATGGTCTTATAGCATGGGGAAATATGTAGAGTACCACAACTAATCCTTTACTTATCCTTCAAAAAAAAAAGCAATTCTTATAAGACTTTTTCTTATTGTACCATGAGCATGCAAACCCAATCTTTAGCAAACTAAATAATTTTATATTAAAACTGCCTGATCTCATTCATTATAGCAATGCATTCTTTATGTACGACTACCACCATGGTAATCTACCGAGTCTTTTCAATTCGTTTTTTACTAAGGTTATTCAATCACACAGTTACAACACAAGACTCGCACCAAAATCATCGTTTTGTGTCCCGCAAGTTAGAACTAATTATGGTAAATTCATTATAAGATATACAGGTGCAATAGTGTGGAACTCAATTGATGAACAATTTAAAAATCTTAACAAAACAGATTTTAAGAGGAATCTGAAAGACAGTCTACTGGCAGTTTATCAAACTGATTAGATTGAATGCTCTAGTGTCTTACGTTTGTTGTGTTGAAAACACATTCCAAGAAACTGAACTCAGAATGCTTCTAGTCCATTATAACTACATCTTATTACCATAATTTAAAATTACTGTCTTATTGTCTTGAATGACTTAAGCTATGTATACAATTAATCATTTTATCTTTGTGGTTTAAAAAGCTGATTACATTGACTACTCTAGTGACTTGCGTCTTACTTTCATTGTCAGCAGTTAAAAAGGCAAGAAATTGAACTCAGCATGCTTTTCCATTATAATTATATCAATGTAATAGTATCTGCACATTTTCAACTCTGTACCTTACATATATATTCATATATATATATTTCTTTTTTTTGTTTTTGCTGTATATTTCTTGTTTGTTTTCTTTCTTGGACCAATAATGAAATAATCTATATAACCAGCTGGCTGTCTAGACTAACCTCAGGTTAATGCAGCCAGATGAGTACCTTGTATCTGTTAATTTTATCTTCTTCATTTTGCATTGTAACAAAGGTACTAAATAAAAGTTTAATGTTGTATTGTATTGTATTGTAATGTAGTTTTTCAAGACATTTTTAGTATTTAAAAAGATATTATTCGGGAAGACTACCCTAAAGACTTGACTTTCACCAAAGCTGTTGCCATAGTAACCTTTATTATCAAATCAAGTTAAGACAAAAATGGTACTTTTTTTAAAAATATGGTAGACAATTTTTTCTCTCACAGTCTCAATGTGTAGACAGCAGTGATCAAGGTTAGACCACTTTCGGACTTCAGCAAAGAGCCCTGACTGTAGAATAGTTAATGCAGTTTTGTGAAGTTATAAGAAAAATAAATGTAAAACTTTGCAACCCTTTGCTATTGACCTATTTCACATAGTTGATGAGGTTTGTCGGGCAATAGCAAAGGCTTGGTTATAAATTCTTATGAGATTGATTCAGGATGTGGGTCTATTCATAAAAAATTTCTTTTATTTTTTGCATAGCAAATAATTGGTGAAAAGGTACCACGAAAGGACAAAGACAACAGGGATTTTGAAGTTCCCTCTCCCCAGGGCTAAAGAGTCAAAAAAAGTTCACTTAGAATATGGGGTAAAGATGTTTTTGTTTTTTCTGCATATTATGTAGTTCAAGTTTGTAGCAGACAGTGCTGGTAATACACCAGAGGTCAAACCAAGCAGGCTACAAAGATTACGTGAAGCTATATCTGGCTCAATACCAAGCTCATCGAAAGGACGCCCTGATTTTATTCAAGGAATTCCAGGCAACCTACAAACTTGTTTTTCGGCAGGCATGAAGAAAATGGATAGTCTCCCATACCTGGCAAGTAAACGGAAAACATCAGGTAAGACTACTGTATACTGTCTTAATATTCACCCTGAATTCTTTTTGTAAAAATTAATTAATGCAGAAACATTTTTTCATCAAGAATTCCTTAAAAAGCCAATCGTACATATTATTTATGCATTTTATTAATTTTAGACTGCAATAACCATGGTAATTACCTTTCCATTTTCTTAATTTACTTTTCCTGGAAAAAAATTGATTTGGTCTTCAAGCTTTTCAATTGTTTTTTTTCACTAACGACATCAAGTTCATATAGAAACATGACGAGCTTTATACGACTTTGAAATTCGCAACAGGGTTTAGGCTTTTATTTCCGGCGAGTTGTATTTGTAGTTGTTTGCGTGATTGAGAAATCTGTCATCAGTGTGTAGTTGTCACACATGTCACGGCTATAGTATGAAATGCCGACCAGAATTATGATCTGTCAAAATTAAGAAAGGGTTTTAAAAGTGATGAAGAGAATGACGGCATTTGATCTTGACCAATGCTCTATACAACCTTTTTGTCTCAGCCAAGTGTTTGAAACTTCGCATCCGAAAACTAAAAAGTAATTAACAGTATACTTTTCAAATGGATGGACATAAAGACCAAGTAAAGTAACACAGTACGTAGCATTTTACAAAGTAAAATCTACGACCTTGTTGATGTCGATCTACTAGGAGTCGGATTGGAAGATAAAAGGACGAAGTTGTCACCTCAACTCATCGGTAGTATTTCTCATCAAAGCCATGCGAGGTAGAAACCCTTAAAGTGATATATAAAGTGATCAGTAGGGTCAGTGGAGTTTCGTACAATCAGAAACTTGCTGAATTCATTTCCTATCGATGTAATGGCGGGAAGGAGTGAGATCCCGCCAAATTTGCGAAATGCCGCCACCTTCATCAGAAGAGACAAGTCTTGAAGCGTTAAACTGCTACAACCTCAAAAAGTCCTGTAAAGCACTAGAAGGCAGCTGAAAGAACTTTCAGACAATAGAAATGGGTCCTCGATAAACGGTGAAGCAAGTGGGATCTGCCGCTTTAATTTACTAGCGAGCCAAATGTCTGTTGGCTTTCCCGAGAGTTCATTCTTAAAGCAGTCATCAGATGATTATATAAAAGTTCGAGCTGTATAATAGTGTTTTAACATCACTTGTTGTAGTTCATGTTTGGCTTTATTCTAAATCAGCAGAGCAGCTAAGCCTTTTCAAGCTGCAGCTCTGTGAGAAGTCATTCTCCAGGTCTTTCATTAGGAATCAAATTTTCCTTAAATATAAAGTTTGATGTGAAAATAATTGATTATAATAATCGTTTGGCTTTATCCCTGAAGCAGCAGAGCAGCTAAGCCTTTTCAGGCTGCGGCTCTGTGAGAAGTCATTCTTCGGGTGTTTCATGGGGAATCAAATTTTCCTTAAATATAAAGTTCGATGTGAAAATAATTGATTATAATAATCAATGTTTGGCTTTATCCCTGAATCAGCAGAGCAGCTTAGCCCTTTCAGGCTGCGGCTTTGTGAGAAGTCATTCTCCGGGTGTTTCATGGGGAATCAAATTTATCTTAAATATAATGTTTGATGTGAAAATAATTGATTATAATAATCAACGTTTGGCTTTATCCCTGGATCAGCAGAGCAGCTTAGCCCTTTCAGGCTGCAGCTCTGTGAGAAGTCATTCTCCGGGTGTTTCATGGGGAATCAAATTTATCATAAATATAAAGTTTGATGTGAAAAATAATTGATTGTAATAATCAACTAATGGCTTGATCCCTGAATCAGCAGGGCAGCTTAGCCTTTTCAGGCTGCAGCTCTGTGAAAAGTCATTCATGGGGAATCAAATTTTCTTAAATAAAGTTTGATGCCAAAATTAAATTAGACTTAAAAATAATCATGGTACCGGTGTTCTGTATAAAATTTTGTTCATATAACTGAAAAAGCGTGTAGCCAACCGAGTACTTATCACTGCGTCCTTTTATACCGAACAAGGAGCTTTTGTTGCCTCTATATATTCTTGAAAGGAAAGACTTGTAATGCATGCATATTAACGGCGAAGGCATGAAGAACGACCAAAGGAAAAGGGCGAAACAAGAGAGAGTTTGTGGTCACTGTTGAAGGAAACAGAACGAGGTGGAACGTGTACTACAAAGAATTAAAGAAGCAGAGAGGTCGGGCCAGATTTAAAAGACGATCCAGGGGATCGACCAATATTACAATCAAACCCTCAAGGCAATTTAGCATGCTTTCTCGAAGAAAAGCCTAGCTTAAATGTGTATACCATTTGGTTCTAAGCAGTTTGAAAAGTGCAGGCTTCCCAACGAATCAAACCAAAAAAAAATGTTGCATAAAATTCGGAAGGTAAGCAATGGTCCGGTAATGCATTTGATGATTAACTTTTGTTATCTCAATTACTTAATATTTACTCGGGTTTGGCAGTAGAAATGAGCCAGCATTATTTTAAAAAAAAGTCAGTACGTTTAATACGAAAAACCCGCCAGCTACCGAATTTGGCAAAGATTTGGTGAAGTATTCTAAAGTGTCGAAAGCTGAAACTGAAGTAGGAGCAAATAAATATTTCAACATGTTTTAATTTTTTGCGTTCCGCGAAATATCACGGATATTTTTGCCTTTTGGTCTTTTTAGTGAGATGTGGCAACAGTTGTTTGCGAGCAAATTATCAAATAATTTTGCGTGCATTTAGTCAGTGTGTAGAGGAGCAGTGGAATGTTTTGGAGGTTTAGCTTTGAAGGATAATTATTATTGTGAGAATTTTGAACAGTGTTTCTCATATTGTCCCAGTTTAGCCGGTTGCATTTCTTTAAGAGACTATGAATTTTTGTAGATTCTTCGGCTTTCGGAAGATGGTTTTTGTATGTTCAAACTTGAAAATGTAGTTTTATCATTTGTAACATAAATCCCACTCGATTGACTATATACGAAATGTTTCATTCAAGTTTTGATGATTTTAGTTTCTGCATTGCTCCGCGAGACAAGCCCTGTTTACTGCCGTTCCACAGAGAAAAAAAATTAAATTTAAATCATTTTAAAGGACATCAATCTTATTGTTATATCAGGAATTTGTTAAGCAAGCAATGGTTACAGCAGAGCTTACTACTTCTTTGATGATAGACTTGAATCGAAATAAATAGTTTCTTAACACATTACTTCAGAATAAGCGTCATGAAATTTGGTTCCTACTGTTCGGCTACATGCCAAAAAATTTAGACTCCCTGCTAATGTTCGATGGTTCAACCATCGAACATCAGCAGGGGTCCAAGATTTCAGAGTCATATAAAGCTTGTCGCCGAAAAGAAAAAGTCCAAAAATAGTCCTTCGAGCCGTGTTTGAATCAGTGATGACGATGTTAGTTTTACAGTCCTCCACTCTACCAACTGAGCTATCGAAGGGTTACGAATATGAGAAATTGAAGAGTTCAGTGCAAAAACGGGCTAAGTAACGATTTTAGGTCGAAAAATAAAATTAAGAATTTCTTGGTTTTTTTGTACCCACGTTATCTCCAGAAAATAAAAGTGTTATCCGCAATTTTCTTTACCACTCTTAATGCAGCAGAAAATGGGCAAGAAAAATTGACATCGGATGCGCAGCACAATAGTCTCCCATGAGAATGACGTAATCATTCACTAGACAATATTGTTTTGCAACGGTCGTCAATGCACTAAAAAGTGACCTTTTTTGCAACTTTTTTATTGTCTAATTCTTTTAGTAGTTTTGCCACTGGCAAAACCTACCATATTAAGCAACATTTAATGTAGTTTACAGTATGTAGGATCCACAACCACCAGTTTTAAAATCCGCTTTCGGAACCGCAAATCCACTATGAAAAACAACAAGCGCACTTGTGAGGTAGCTGTATATTTTAATTCATTACCACATACTTTTGAGGATTTTAAATTTGTCTGCATTGAGGGCATAACCAGTCGTTCTTACGAGCAAATTTTTTACTGCGTTAGCTCCAAGGTTGGCATCATTAAGTCAGAATGGTGGGTCGAGGCAATCTTTTGAAAGAACCCAAAAGTGAGAAGTAAATTCACACTGATCGAACCGCAAAAAGTTTATGATTCGAGACAAGGCGGTTCGTGAGTGAATCTATTTTCCTTGCTGTTCTGTAGTTAAATTTCAGCACCTACTGAAGCATTTTAGGCAAGTTTTGACTGCTAAACATGGCAACGAGCATGAAAGTTTGCCAGTAGGTGTGGGTGGCTCGACACTTACAAAAAATAGGCAGTCGAGGACTGCATGTGGCTCTGCGTAATTACCCTTATAAGTACACGTTGATTTATTACCAATCAAGTTACATTGCACGGTAGGTACGTGTTGCAATTGTTGGTATGCGGTAGGTACGTGTTGCAAATCAGAAATAAATACTGGGCGGAGTCCATGCCGTTTGCTAGTTTGGTCGTTTTGGTCGTGTGATCAATGCTTTTGGTCTGTGAATTTGCAAAATCACTCTGATCAAGTGGCTGTCACTCGGCCCACAAAAACAAAAGAGACAATCATTGCATACCTTTTGTCTACACAGTCAATCTTGTCTGCTAGGGTTGAAGCAACAGTCGAGAAATACTTGTTAAAGGCATTAGCTATTTCCTTTGGGTCTGTTATTTCTTTTTTTGATCATTTTTTATCGGAACATGCTTATCAGTTACTTCGGAAGGTTTTTTTGTAGAATCGACTAACACATTCGAAGGATATGAGGTAGAGCAAAATACTTGTTTCCAGTCCATTAGCTTAACTTCATCAACAAATTCATCCTTAATAAATTTTGAATAGCCCTTTTATAAATGTTGACATTATTTGGTAAACTCGACAATCTATTTATTATTACAAAATTAGGTAAGTGGTCAGTGAGGTTGTATACGGGGTTCCCACTTATTAGTTAGTGACTGGTGACTCTTGTTGGCTGAAAGATAGATATGCGGCTGAAAAAATAAGAACTAAAAGTTCTAATCGTTCAAACAAAACGAAAGTTCAGCGAATGGCTAAAGTGACAAGTTTGCAAATACAATGCTTACCTGCTTCTAACTTTCGTGAAAGATTCGAAAAAGTTTGAGCTATTTGTGTATCAAAGTTGATGCATTAATTCCCATGGGAGACTAGTGTGTGGCAGGCGATCAGTAATGAGGTGTTTGAAGTTAACTTTTCTTGCTTCTTTTCTGCTGCATTAAGAGCATGAAAAAAATCGGGGATAACGTTTTTTTTATATACTTGAGATAATGTGGGTGCAAAAAAAACCAAGAAATTCTTAATTTTATTTTTTGACCTAAAATTGTCACTTAGGCCAAGTTTGCACCGAGCTCTTCAATTGTGTTACAGTTTAGTTTTGATGACCTTAGCATTAGACTGAATCGAAAGATTAGAATTCCTTTTTGTCTAAACACTGGTATTTAAAAAATTATTGATGCCTTACATAGTTTTTGTTGTACTTTGTGTTTAGAACAAGAAAGTGAGGAAGAAAGTGTATACATCGAACCAAACATTTCTGAAACCCAGCAGTATCACCAATCAGTCATGCCACCCATGGCACCAGGGCTTTCTAAGCAGCAGGTGAGTGTTTGTACAATGTTTGTGTATGTAGGCATGTTGTTTTAAGATTTTTTATATTATTTTGAAATACTAAAATATTAATTTAATAAGTTCTCAGAAATTCGTTACTATTTTTTGCAAGGAAAATGACAATCAAGAGACTGACAACTGTATTGAGTGTGACTATTAAGGATGCCGTAGATTGCAGCCAGAGCATACTTTATTAACCATATCTACACAAACAATAACACAAGCTATCAAATCTTCACAGAGAGCTCCTCTTTACAATAATCTGCACATCTGAGGAGCTTACAAACAACATACGCAACTGAGGTGTGTGTTCTTACACAATTGAGGTGTTTACATACTTGCACATCTGAGGTGCTTACAAACATCATACACAACTGAGGTGTATACATACTTGAACATCTGAGGTGCTTACAAACACATTCAACTGAGGCGTTCATTCTTACATAACTGAGGTGTATACATGCACATCTGAGGTACTGACAAACATATGCAACTGAGGCGTTTATTCTTACACAACTGAGATGTATACATACTTGCACATCTGAGGTGCCTGCAAACATGATACGCAACTGAGGTGTTCATTCCTACACAACTGAGGTGTTTACATACTTGCACACGAGGTGCTTACTTATATAATATGCACACGAGGCATTCATTCCTACACAACTGAGGTGTTTACATACTTTGACATCTGAGGTGCTTACATTCATCATACGCAACTGAGGTATGTATTCTTACACATTTGAGATGTATACATACTTGCACATCTGAGGTGCTTACAAACATCATACGTAACTGAGGTGTTCATTCCTACTTAACTGAGGTGTTTACATATTTGCACACGAGGTGCTTACTTATATAATATGCACACGACGCATTCATTCCTACACAACTGAGGTGTTTACATACTTGGACATCTGAGGTGCTTACTTTCATCATACGCAACTGAGGCATTCATTCTTACACAACTGAGGTCTTTACATACTTGCACATTTGAGATGCTTACTTACATCGTATACATACTTGAGACATCCATTCCTACACAACTGAGGTCTTTACATACTTGCACATTTGAGATGCTTACTTACATCGTACGCACGTGAGACATCCATTCCTACACAACTGAGGTCTTTACATAAATGCACATTTGAGGTGCTTACTTACATCGTACGCACGTGAGACATTCATTCCTACACAACTGAGGTCTTTAAATACTTTCACATTTGAGGCACTTACATCGTACGCACGTGAGACATTCATTCCTACACAACTGAGGTCTTTACATACTTGCACATTTGAGGTGCTTACAAACATATGCAACTGAGGCGTTCATTCTTACACAACTGAGGTGTTTACATACTTGCACCTCTGTGGTGCTTACAAACATCATACGCAACTGAGGTGTGTATTCTTATACAACTGAGGTGTTTACATGTACTTGCACCTCTGTAGTGTTACAAACATCATACGCAACTGAGGTGT
>JAOBRD020659140.1:0-15025 GCA_027575215.2 Hydrozoanthus sils
ATTTCACATATCGGTGGATCCTGTACCCCCCCCCCCCCCCTCCTTGTAGTAGCCTGCTGAATACAAGTTCTAAAAATGTATTCAATTTTAGATAGCATTGGCCACCTATAGGTGGCAAGTTCAAGGCCAGTTTAGTGAACCCATGTAAAACACTTTTAAAAGTAATGATTTAAATTCTTGTTCTTGTTTTTTCAAGTGCAGTTTTGTGTGAATATTTTGGATGGAATATATAGGAAAATTATTTAGAAAACCTAAAGACTATATTTTTATTAACATAATTAGTTAAAGAAATAAAAATGATGGACAAGATTAAAATTTTTATTAACTCACTGTACATGAATTGAATACATAATTAAGAAAAACAACTGCTTTTAATTTTGTGTAAATGATTTTTTCTCTAAACAACAGATTGAGTTGCAAATTAGCACTGCACTTGAAACACTGAGAATTGCTGAAGACTTGGAGATCAGTGACCTGCAATCAGCTTGTGAACATTTCTTTGTGGAAAACTTAAATGTGGAGAATGCTGCTGAGTTCTTGTCAGATGCATTGTCATTATCTGGTGGTTCAGGCCCTGGGGAAAATAGCCAATCTTTGGGTGCAACTGCATTTGTTGATAAGTGCATTGTGTTTATCGAGGAAAATGCAGAAGATATTGTTCAAACAGAAGGCTTCTATGCACTGCCAAAACCTGCATTAATAAGACTCATTTCTAGCGACCAGGTGATAAATCTAATCAATAATTAGGTCAGCTAGATGGAATTTTTATGAGTCAATAATTAATGAAGTACAACATGATGAGTTTGAAGTCTACTAGATTCAAAGAAAATGAAAAGGAGTAGTGTAATTGTTATATTTTTTATGTTTTTATTTATCATACTATTGAGTACAACCATAGCAGCACTTTAACTGTAATATAATTGAATTATTCTTCAAATACCTGCTTCGGTGCTATTGCTACCTGCGAGTTTGCTTAAATGTAGCAAAACTTGATATTAATTGAATGAAAGAATAAAAAAGAGAAACCAACCAGTATGTAACTTTCAAATGTAAACCTACAAAAGCAAGCATGTAAAGAATCTGCCTTTTTTTGTTTAAAACACCTGTCTGGCAGTTTCACTACTTGATATCTATCACTAGATTGGAAGTAGGTTAGCAAATCAAATTACAGCATTCTTAATTATATACTAGCTGGTTTCTACTAATTAACCTGAATAGAGTAAATTATTAAGTTTCATGCAGGTGCTAGACTGCATGTTCTGAGTTCAAATCTGACTCTGACCACTGACAGGATTTTGCTTCGGTGATCCTGAAGCTTAATCCACCACGCTTAAAATAGCCAACTGGCCTGCTTCCAACCAGATGGGACTCTTAAATGTAGTCTAGTCTGTTTAATGACGGGTGGGCTACTGACATATGATTGGGGTTCTGCCCACTGTATTTACCCTTGCCACTGTGGCAAAACTGATTAATCTGCCAATCATAGTCATGCAGATGTCCACACTGAGTTGATGAGCTGATTCATTGTTTTATTATATTGCAATTAAAACCATTCATTAATCTGTTGAAGCCAATTATGCTTGACAGAATCATGAGACAGTAGAATTGAGTTTTCCTTTTTTCTTCTTTCTAACACTTCTTTCCCACTACTTTTTGATGTTGATGATTTGATACCCTTTTCAACCAGTTTGCTGTCTGTGAAGAAGAGATATGGCGTACTGTGCTAAAGTGGGCCAAGAGGTGCGCAGGTGTGAACAAGCCAACATCGAAGTGGTCAGAAAACGACAGACAGAAGATATTGCAGGTGTGATTGTCCAGAAGACCTGCATAATTTTCTAGTAGGGAACAAGTTTTTTTTTTAAAAAAAAAAACACACTTACACAATCTTGATCAAAGATATTATTTTTTGTTTGAAAACTCTAGTTGTCATTTGTTGTTGAAGTAAAGTCTTTATAGAATTAGGACACTTTTATTGACACTTTATTGTAGCTTTTCTCGTTTTCATCATTTGTAGAATTGCTGTTAAAGTAGTGCTAGGGTCCATTTTACTGCACATTTTTAAAAGATTAATTTTGGTAACTTTTAGTGAGAATTTTCCTAAATAAATCAGGATCAACTATTTTTTAGGACTTGTAAAGTAACTTGACACCAAAATGTCCTATTTTTTTATTAGTAACCCAAAATTGTCTCTAATTTCGTTTGCCACCAACCTTAACTTTTTTTATGATCAGTATCTACTGAGACCGATTGGAACACAATTTCTCCCTAGAGAAGAAAGCAAGATGTTGATGTTCATAATGGGGCCAGCTAATCACCTGAAATCGAAACAGAGTAATAATTGTTATAATTATTTAGTTGTTACCAGAAAGGCAGACGGATTCAGTCGGCTCAGTTTGGGGTTAAAACAAAGACATGAAACGTAAGACCACAGGTAGCCCAAGCTCCCGTCACTAATTACTACTATAATAATCAGACTATGGGCTTTTTGATATCAACGGCGACTGCTTATAGAAATCACACTTCTATCATGACTATTGCGTAGTTTCATTTCTCTTTTGTTCGAGTGATGCGTTGTAAAAAGAAAAAGATGAAAATGATGGATTAAGAATGAAAAAAATTTCTGTATGTAATTTTCAAGACGTCGGTATGCAGGCGACCAGCACGGTGCATTCCAACTTGCAGCTATTGTAATTTTCATCGTTGATTTCTTCTGTTGTCATCAGCGTTGCCATCATCGTTTCTTAAGGTCACTAATGCATTTACTGTTTTGGATTCTTAACATTTCAGGTCATGACGATTGGCTCTTTTAAAGTTCGCCATACCTATCCAAATGATTAATTAATGTAGAATGGATCTTTGGAAATTTGACATGAAAAAATGAGCAATGCATTGTTTTCATCTTACGCTGTTTCTAGGAGCTGTCTGGAGTTATTGAGCATGTGAAGTTATTACTGATTGACAGCGCGGTGTTTGCTGAGGAAGTTGAGCCGACAGGAGTTGTCCCAATGGAGCTGTCACTCGAAAGGTGCTCATCTTGTAGAATTTGTCATCCCAGACCATAATAGGGACTTTACACAATGAGAACGGCAACATCAACGGCAACAGCTTACAAGATACACCCTTCTGGTTTGCCCTTTTCGACCATATATGATTTGTTTACCTTCTCTTTTGTTCTAGTGACGCTTTGTGAATAGAAAAAGAGTAAAACTCCCTGCATAAAGATACAAAAAGATTGAGTACATTTTCTGTTGGTCGTTCCCGTAGTCGTAAGAACTAAAAAATTAAGCTTTTCACGTTGTAATTTTGAAGACGACCCCGTGCAGGCGACCCGCACGGTGCATTCCAACGTGCAGCTATTGTATTCACTATTGTTTCCTGCCGTCATCGTCGATGTTGCCGACCTCATTGCGTAAGGCCCCTAATATCCACTCTACTATACAGTGCATCCTCGATAATCTGAATAGGCTGAAGTCAATTTACGACTACTAAAAGATGGTGACCTATACATTTATTCATAATTCCTAGTGCATAAATGTCTACAATGGCCTTTATGCATGAAGACTTCAAATGTGCATCAAAGTGAGGCTTGGTGGTGAAATGTTATGTGAGATCGCGGGAATTTTGGATCTATTTTAATTTTTTTACTGTTCCAAAAATTCGTTATGTCTGTTCTACCATGTTTATTCACTGGAATATTCGTTACACTGTACATAGCAAGTAAGTATCACTACCAAGCCTCGTCTGAGGGCAGCAAAATGCTATTGTGTCTTCATCATGCATAAGGCCATAAGAACGCATAGATAGAAACTTTAAACCTGAAATTTGAGGAAGGAGGAAGTACAAGGAAGAGTTTTACCAACTGTTACCTTCCTTGAGTTTCTTTTAGCGGTGCAAGTTTCGCAATGCATTGTGGTAAAATGTACGGCCGCCATCTTTTTTGGAATAGTCAATTATCAACATCCAACTTCTCCTTACATATCAAATACAAAGTAAGACACTTTGTACTGAGAATATGATAATTGATCAAACAAAGCGAGCTGTTGAAAATGAAAAATGAAATTCTCCAAAACTTGTTCCATGAAAAGAATGGCCTCTAGTTGGGAGAATTTACCAGTACTACCGATTTTCCTTAAGTTGGTACATAGGGTTAGGCCCTGGAGGCAGGAGACTAAATGTTTTTCCCATGCGGTTGCTTGGGATTGAATTGAAGAGATTGAGGCTTGTCTGTTCTTTTCGTTCTTCCGTGTATTTCATTGACACATCTTTATTTTGGACTCTTTAATGGGATCGCTGAGGTACTAGGGTAAGGCAAAGTGGAATAATGGAGAACTGATGTCCTTCAGTGGTATATGTGTAAACACAACATACATAGATTCGAGTGAGGCCTTCCCTATTCCCCTAAAAAGTGGAATACTTGACGTCCATTCTCTAGAATGTTGAGCTGCGTATAAGCTGCCTTAAAAAAGCTTTTCGGCGTTGCATGGGGTTGCTGTATGGTGGTCTTCTAACTTGGGTATAGGAAGAATCCGTTTTTTGCAGTAGTGACTCGAGAAGCCGTTTGGTGGCATGTTCACTACAATCCGTGGAAATCCCAGGAAGGAGGGTTATACAGCCAACCGAAAACCCTAAAAATTCCAGAAACAAACTCTAACTTTGGTATGGAGCTTGGAACATTGGGTTTTGAATCAAAATGGATCGTTGAGCTTAGATTTTGACTTTGACCCTGGAAAAATAGTGTTTTTGGACAGAGAGCTGTAACACCTGGATGTGTACATCGTTACCTTGTCAGAAACCCGTTTGCTCAAGGTGGACAGCATAACAAAGAAAACACTTAACTGCGCACGTTCAAAACTGCTTTTTACTCCTTGTGGAAATACCGATTAGTTCTCTCACCTAAAACTCATGAAACTGGAGCTTCGACGATGGAAAAGTTATCTCATTTTTCTTGATGTGTATGCCCTCACAATGAAATCGATGAAAACTAAAAGAATAGCCTCTAAAGACTACTGGTGGAAGAAATTAAAAAGTCCTGTACATTACTCTCTTTTGGTTTTTGGAAAAGTTGGCCTTGAATGAAGAGCCTTGTTAAACTTTCTTGGAAAAGAGAGCGTCGGTGTGCTTTAGATCGGTTAAGGTGTTTTGTATAAAGTGCCAATGAAATGAAAAAGTTTATTATCCCAGTGGATAGACCTTGCCAGAGGAGGAATAGCAGTGAAAAATTGTGTCAAAATCTTTTATGGTTCTCGAGATATTAACATTTAGTGTCACTTTAGTTGCAGTCAAATTTGCATTTTTTCGAAAATCTGCAGCCAATCCATAACCTTTGGATGAATTTGAGCCAAACTTGAACTGATGGTCTATCTACTTTGAGAAACATCACCAGTCCAAGTTTGACTTAAATTCATCCAAAGGTTATGGATTGGCAGCAGATTTTTAAAAAAAATGCAAATTTGCCTGCAACCAAAGTGACGTCATCAGGTGTAAACATTAAATGTTTAAAATATCTTGTGTACCATAAAAAATTTTGACACAATTTTTTTTACCGCTAATCCTCCTCTGGAAAGGTCTATCAACTGAAGTAATAAAATTTTTCATAGGCACTTTAAGATGAATAGCTGATGATGTTGTTAGTACGAGAAGGGGCTGAACTGAATGAATTAGAGGCATGAGATGAATCTATTTCGCAAAGTGGTATGAACTAGGCCAGTAGCTGTGGAAGTTTACCCGCTAAAAAAGTAAGTAAATTCTTTGAGGCTGGGGTGGTTTGTAGCTGCGGGGGTTGATTATGCCTTTATCTGGAGTTGTTCAACTGATTCGATTAACTTTTTCCACAATTTTGTTGTTTGGGTTGTTTTGAGCCAATTATTGGCATTGGCATTACTTCCTTTTTTTAACTCATTCATGCGTATGCGCAATGAATGAGTTATTGCTATGTGGACTGAATGTAGCCGGTGGACTGTGGACGGAGGTAAACTTGATGCGAACTACGTCACATCGGACACACGTGAAATAGCACGTGAAACGACTTTTAGCGGTTGGGTTAGACATTTTACTATACACTGGTACGTGTTTCGAGTTTGATTCATTTATCGACTTTACGAAATATAAATGCTTCGCGTATTCTACACAATAGCTATAAGTTTGAAGGTGTATAAACCACGGTGAAGACACTGAATGTAAAGAGTACGTTTTTTACCTTTGAAGACGTTTGCTCGTCGATCATCCAAGCTCACAGTGAGTTTGTAAATATAGTGATTTCCGTGGCTGCACAAGAGTTGATTGGCTTCCTAATACAGTACTTGTTGACTTCGAATGACTACTAAATATTTGTGCAAACTTTAGTGCGATTTTCAGTATTAATTTGATAGCATAGATGTTTTAATTGCACTTATATTTGATTTTCTTCTATTTTAACCATATTGTACTAAACGCGACAACCTGTTTCAGAAGCACGGGAGTTGGAAGTTTGTTTGAAATTCACAAACAACACGCCTCGCTGAGTTAAGAATATATCGAGTGTTTATGTTTTCAAAATAAGAACCGCAAAGCATAAAAAGACAGCTAAAGTGTCAGTGACTTTTCATAATGTGTTTGTATATGTTGTTCAATAAAGTGCAAGAAACGACATGAGTATTGTGTTTCTACAATTTACACCGCAGTAAGAGTTTGATATGCCCCAAATGCTCAAGAATACCGTGGTAGAGCGCACAAAAAACATAAATGAGTTGGCTCTAAGGTGCCTTTGATTAACCATTGTTCTCATCCTGTTGTTTTATTGTACGTTCGTTTGGACCTATTCCGAAATAGGAACACATGGAATAAAAACTTTTTTCTGATTCGTGTGGCTGTTTTTCCTACGAAATGACGAATAAAACATTTGTCAGTGATAAAACTCTTTTAAATTTTAAATAGATATTTCATCGCCCTGGCAATCTGGAAAAAATTTCAATATTCTATTCTTAATCCGGAACACTTGGAATAGGCCTAAATGAACGGGCCCTAAGTAAACATTCTTCCTTTTTATCTTACACTAGCTATTATTGGAACACATCGCACATTACATTACCTATCCTTGCAATTGAGAATTTTTCTCCCTTCACCAGATTCATTTACGAACATACATCGGTTCATGGTCTTTCCCTCGGCTGACTCGTTGATAATTATAATAATAATAATAATAATTAATTATAATAATAATTATTCTTATTGCTCAAAGGTACCGTTTTGCTGCAGTGCCGAAGCAGTTCTACAGAGTCGATGCTGATCCGCGATTAAGACCTAGAGTGTCCAATAAACTATTCCACGGTTCAACTCTACTCGCCAAAGACCGGCTAAAGTATCAAAAGATATTGAACCAGTGGTTTGGCAATGAACACCAGCAGTGGCAGTTACTACACAAAGCGTCACAACATGGCTTTTCTGCTTCAGCGTTTCATGCAAACTGTGATGGACATGCACCGACTTTTACACTTGTTCTGGTGAGGATATTAACAGTACAATGTACAACAAGTTTTATATGTAGCTATTTCTAAAGTGATTAAGCTTTCAAAAATACCTTTAATTGTTTATGAGACATATTGAGTTGAGTTGTTAGACATTCAATTAAGAGTTTAAAAGTTTCAAGAAGATTCTATACTGTTTCGTAATCAGATTTGCAAGCTGTCAATAGGTCTCTGCTAAAAGAGAGATTGTGGACTCTGTGTGGTAATTAGTATGAGCAAAGTGTACCTCTACATAGCAACTATAATAAAAATAGATTAACAAAGATTTGGCTCTAACTTCCAGCTATGTAACATCCCCATGAGAGCGTCAATCAGTAAAATAAGGTACTTTCCTGGCACCTCTGCCTTGCGAGTCAGTGCCAGCAGCAGACTGTAACGTGACATACTGGAACGTATTGGATCTTTTTACCGCCGATCTGAGGTGTACAGACACCTGAATGTATTCTTCCCGAGTTATATCTGTTTTTATCCTTACTGTACTGTATCTTGCAGATTTGCTACAAATATAAACTATGACCCAGACTTAAATCCTCACCTCTAGTCCTGTTATTATTTTTTTATGTTTGACAGGGGGAAAATGGTAATTTGTGTGGAGGTTTCAGCGATCAACAGTGGAGAAGTGACGTTGCAAGAGGGAAATATTTGAGCTCAAAAAGGTTAACTATGTATAGAGCTTTTCATAAAAATAAAATGTACATAGAGTTGTTGAATCGATTCTTTATGCACCGTATTATGTGTAAATTTTTAGAACCATTTATTAGGCACTTTTGCAACATCGTACCCAGGTTAGTCTCACTCTCTGGTGCCCCTTGTTAAAAGTGGCTAGACAGGTGGACCTGGGTAAGAGGTTGGCAGTCTTGTCAGGTTAGGGCTTACGCCCTCGTCCAAATAATCGTCATTATGTCGGTTTTCTTATGCTTTTTCTTTTAATTTTGTTGTAGTTGTTTTATTTTTACGCTTGTGAACTCGGAAGGAACGCCTCCAACGTTGTTTAGCGTGGTAAAGCCCAAGTACGCTACATTGCATCATCCAAGGTACTGTGAACAAATTGTCGTTTTTAGGGTCGTGTACTTTAAGGGTGGAAAATTCTTTGGGAAGGAAAGGTGTAAAAATGGTAATAGTGGGTATTCTTTTGAAAGGAAGGGTATGACATTGAAAGCAGCGAAAAATCTTTGGAAAGGAAGGTTATGACGACGAGAATAGCGAGAATTCTTTGAAGAAGGGTTTAACAAAGCGGGTAGCGAACATTCTTTAGAAAGGAAGGTATGACAATGAGAATGGCGGGAATTCTTTGGAAAGGAAGATATGGCAATGAGAATGGCGGGAATTATTTGCAAAGGAAGGGTATGACAACGAGAGTAGCGGGAATTCTTTGGAAAGGAAGGATTTAACAATGCAGGTAGCGAAAATTCTTTGGAAAGGAAGGAAATTATAATGATAGCAGCGAAAATTCTTTAGAAAGGAAGGGTATGACATTGGGAGTGGCAGGAATTCTTTGGAAAGGAAAGGTAATACAAAGAGAATAGCGAAAATTCTTTGGAAAGGAAGGAAATTATAATGAGAGTAGCGAAAATTCTTTAGAAAGGAAGGGTATGACATTGAGAGTGGCGGGAATTCTTTGGAAAGGAAAGGTAATACAAAGAGAATAGCGGGAATTCTTTCGAAAGGGAGGGTATGGCAATGAGAAAAGCGGGAATTTTTTGGAAAGGAAGGGTATGACAATGAGAATAGCGGTAGTTCTTCGGAAAGAAAAGGTAATACCGTATAGAATTCCGAAAGTAACGGCTGCCCAAAAGTAACGGTACTTCTTTGCCCTCCTATTGAATCCCGAAAATAACGCCCCCTCCTCCCCCCTCCCCCATCCCCGAAAGTAACGGCAAGTAGCGGCCCCTTTTGCCGGCATAATTCGGTTGTCTGTTTTGTTTACTGTTTGTTCGTCGGGTTCCGTTGCATTGTATGAATATGAATATCAATGGAAGAGACTTTTAAATTTCATAATACGTGCCCTTTTTGTCTGAGACCATTTCGAGTTACAAATGTATTTTACCTATCCGAAACTAACGGCTAGCCAAAAGTAGCCGCCCCTTTGCCGACAAAATCCGAAAATAACGGGGGACGTTACTTTCGGAATTCTACGGTAGAAAGAGAATAGCGGGAATTCTTGCGAATGGAAGGGTGGGTATGGTAATGAGAATAGCGGGAAATTTTTGGAAAGGAAGGGTATGGGAATGAGGTAAGCGGGAAATCTCTTTGAACCTTAATAAGTCAGCTGTTCGATTTGTAAGAGGCCCCGAATATCAAAACTCGAACTTAGCGCGGATTTTAGTAACGAAGATCTCTAGTGGCTTTGGTAAAATAATAAAGTCAACCCGTTTCGAATCTTAAATACAGCTCGTATGGAAGACATAATGTTGTCCCAAACTGGAAGTTTCAAATGTATATGTTTTAGGTCTTTAAGAGGGATTGCAAAGTTATCAAATTACGTCTTCCACAGTAGAACTAATAACTTTGCCAAGTGAACGCAAATCAAAGACAAACGTAATACCAAGAACCTTCTCGGGAATTTTTCCTTTCAGATACGGCCCGATGTTTGGGGCAGGAGCCGATCTTTGCTTGAGTGACAATTGTAATGTAAATGAGGATTCTTACACAAATTTTCCTCATTCTTATGATGGACAGCGTGCTTCTAACGGCTTACTCATGGGTGACTACAACTTTGCTGTGGCTGACTATGAAGTGTTCGGCATGAAGACAGACCATCCGCTCGAGAGAACATAAAGGGCACTCAAAATTGCGATTCGACATGAACTTAGAAAATCATTTATTGTATAGGTCTACCATTTTCTGTTCAGAATAGCCTTTTCGGGTATTTTTAATGGTTAAATCTGACGCACGCTGTGTTTCTATAAACTCAACTGCCCCGTCGTGCAATTTCCGCAAGCAAAAGCGCTCCCACTCGATTCCACTCTTCGCTTTTTCGCGTCTTGCGTTACATGCTAAACGTATCAGTAAAGACCAGTATAATAAAGCATTATTGAAAGATTTCCAGATTTTAATCGGGATTTCTTTTGACTCATCAATACGTCCTGATTCGTTGAAATAAATCCCCAAACAAATCTGGAACTCTTTAAACAAGATCTTAACATTTTTGGATGCGAGTGTGAAATACTTTTTTGCTTCTGAGAGTGACAATGACAAACTATTAAGATATAATGTGACGTTCTTATATAATGTTGTGTATATACTTAAACCATTCCTTTTATTACTATTATTAATGCATTACTTACTGTACACGTGCTCAATGGTATTTTATCATACATAAAAAAAATCAAAAGGAAACGGTTGACTTTGTTACAAACTAAAAACTTGAATTTTTAACTAGCTGTTTATAATACAACGTGAAGTGCTGCGAGCTGAAGATATTTGCTTTCATTTATTTGTGGTGGCTCAATGGGTTTTGCGACGAAAGCAACGTAGATTCAATGTTAAACGCAAATTTTTAAAATTATTAGCGAGATATTCAGATATTCATCAAGGTGACCGTTGTTTAGCGACGCATCTAGAGGAAAAAACATGCTTAACTAGTCTTTCAGCTCAGAAGCTTCCTTAGACAATTGGTTTGGGTTTTTTGCTACTTAGCAGCTGTGATCGAAAAGTACTCCATCGGGTAAAAAGTCAGCGACATCATTTCAAAGGATTTTTGGTACAAGTCACAGCGAAGCACGACACGAATTTGTGTATAACAGAGCTGACCTCAATCAGCGAATGATTTGAGTTGGTTGGATCAGCCGTCGTCTTAGGAAACGAAAAATGAAATCCCAATAGGACCACCTTGATGAATACTTCAATGTCAATTACATCAGCGAATGACATTGTTTGAACCTACCTCGCTTTCTCCGTTTCTCTTTCTTCGTCGCAAAAATCCCTCAAGTTGCAAGTTTTTGAAATTTTCCGAAGTTAGCTATAATTTTTGGTCGATTTTTGCTAATATCAAATTCTTCTGTTTGCACTACGAAATCAGCTCAAACTTTTTCTAACTCTTCGAAGTCGCATAGTTTTTTATTCTATCTGGTTAATCTTCAACTGTCGTAACAAAATTTAGCCAGATTTCTAAAAGTTATAAAGAATTTTAGCCGATTTTTGCTAACAATTTGATTTTTGTCAAAAATAGACCAAAACCTTACGAGGGGGGATGGGTAATATGTACAGCTTATCTTCGACTCTTTGACTAAAACGGCTAAAATTCTTTGTAACTTTTAGAGTTCCAGCCGAATTCTGCCGAAACAGTTGAAGACTAACCGGAAGGAATAAAAAACTACATGATTTCGAAAAGTTAGAAAACACTAGTCTGAGCTGAGTTTAGTTGGGAAACAAAAGAATTTGATAATCAGCAAGAATCGACCAAAAACTATTGATGATTTCAGAAAATTTCAAAATTTCATTTTTTTTTTTTTCAGTACTGCCAGTTATCCTTCCCCCTTATACCTGACAAAGCTTATTTTCATCTTTCATTTGCAAAAACCAGCTAAAAGTCTATGTTTGTTTTTAAATCAGCTAGTTTTTGGTAGATTCACTCTAATCTTCATTGCCTTTTAACAAAAAAACAAAAACAATTTTTCAAAATTTTCGGAAATCAGCTATAGTTTTTTGTCAATTTTTGCTGAATATCAATTTCTTTTGTTTGAAAGATAAAATCTGCTCAAACCCATTCTAAATCTTCGGTTCCCCCTATTACGTCACAACTTTGGTAATTTGCATATTTTGAAATCCTTGATATCCTGGCAACCAAACGAGTTACTTCAATGAATTAAGTGCATTTTTCTTCCTTTTAAAATCCTTTGTAACAATTTAAGTTCCACAAGCATGATATGTACACTTTAAGAAAGACTGTCGTTTCCATGTCGGCTTTAGGCAAAACGACTAACTTTAAGCTATCAGTGACTAAAGTGTTCCCCAAAATAATTACATCTTCAAGTACCCAAACCAAGCGCGTTTATGGTGCGTCATTCTTGACAAAAGTACTTTAGTAGCAAATATGATACTTTTTTATGAAAATTAACCTTATTTGGAATTATAACACTTGACTTTAAACGTTACTTTTTCCTTTGTTTGAAGCTTTGTAGCAAGTACAAACTGTTTCTAAGAAACAATGACTTGTTTGAGTTTTTTTTAACTTGTTATAAGTTATATTGTTCTTGTTGAGAAAATACTTAATACTTGTTCGAAAACACAATACTTGCTCCCACACATGAAATATACTTGTTCCAAAACATAATATTAACACTTTTGTGTTCAGATGAGTTACTTGGTTATTCATTCAGCTAGTGACTAAAGCTCGAAATAGTTGAAGGTATTGACTATTGCAACCGAAGAAAAAAACATAGTGGACCATTCTTCTTTGACGTTGATTGGTTGAGTCCCAGTCGTTGTCTCAAGCTGAATACATGGTGACAAACCTATATTCACTTGTTCTCGCTTAGTCCCAGACCTCGAGACGAGAGAGTCGGGGCAAGTAATCATTACGATTATTTAACACTTTCTCTCAAACAGGACTCAAGTTTCTTGACACCGCTGAAAGAGGTCGCGATCGGTATTGCAATATTGGTTACTGCCAGAGAGGACATCTGATGCTCGAGCACTGCTGTGGTTGTTTGGTAGGTTTTTCCGCTCTGCTCTCAATTTATTCTTTCGCAACTCCTTGTCGTCAACTGGAATATGAATGAATACGAAAATTGCAAGCACATTTTGCTTAAAGGGAGCTAGCTTTTTACTAGCAGCAAAATTCTCTTGTAATCTTCGTGTTCTTGGTTGGATAGAGTTATAGTACATAAAGTATTTACCAATAAAAGTTGTCTCAAAAAAGCTTTAAGTTACCAAATCAAATGTAAGAGACATAAGACTTCGCAGCGACGATTGTTTATAAATCGTTTTACGCTGACACCTTTTCTCATTATGCAGTCACGAACTTTAATAGAGTTTAGCATCAAGTGACAAGCTGACTTTTTCTTCTTGTTTCCGCTGTTGTTCTATGTCCTAGTAACCTCTTAATTCGCTTTGCTGTAAGACCTTTTTAGGTTCGAAGCAAGGCACCCACTCGCTGCCACTGTTATTACTTTAGACATGTTATTTCTTGTTGAGCTTCAGTTGTTTGTACTGCAAGTATTCCGGTAACCTACATGAGCGCACGAGCGAGATATGCGAGATGGCAGATATTACTCCAAGCATTACTCCAAGACAAAATTTTGTGCAGTTCCAGATAGCAAAATACTCTAACTATTTCAAAACATTTTCTTATTGTATCTGCAAAGGTAGTCTTCAGGTATATTCACTTTTAACAATTATTTTGTCTTTAGGTTTCGATCGCGTGTTTGGAGTGAATACAACGTGACATCAAATGAACTGGCTTGCTGTTGTTAACTGTGTTGGCGCATGTGCAGTTCTCGTTGTACTTTCTTTCGGTAAGAAGTTTACGTGAATTGAATTCGGCACATATGAAATCGAAAATATTAATATTGCTTACTATCCCTATCCTTTTGAACTGATACTATAGTATAGTATAAGCAACTGATACTGTATACTAGTATACTACACAACGATGGCACATATTATTATATTGCGTGATGACTGCTCAGAATTTTTTAATATAAAGCGTTTGTAAAAGCATATTGTGATTACACCTTTTTTTAATAAGAACATGTAACTTTCGACTGAGGCTGTCTTCAACTTTTTGGTGATTTCAACCTCAGGTTGTTCTTAAATTTTTCTTTTTTCCTGATATATCCAAACAGTGGACTAGTTGCCCGGAGCAACAAGTGGGCGCTAAGAATTAACGTGTTTGTTAGTGTATTCTGTCATCCAGCGGTATATGATAAAATCTTGCCGTTTTAAGCTGCTTTTGAAAAAAATAAAAAGAGCTTATAGAAATGTTATCTTGAACCTAGAGTATATATGTCTCAATCTTTGTACAAGGATTACTAATTAAAAATAAATTTCTTAAATTATTTTAGGCTGGTGATTGTTCTTAGCCTGGATGTTCTTTTAAAGTTTGTTCTTATACAAAAAAAAAAACACCGTCTGGTTAGCCTAGTTGGTAAGGTGCCAGTCTTTCGTACGGGAGGCCCGAATTCGATTCCCGGTGCCGACCTTCACTCAGGGTCTTAAAATAATTGAGGAGAAGTTGCTACCTTTACCCTAACATCTGTAAACAGTTAGACCTTCGCGTCTTCTCGGATAAGGACGTTAATTCGTAGGACCAGTCTCTCGAGCTCCTATCGGGGGACTTAAAAGAACTCACACCACTTGTCGACAAAGAGTAGGGTGATCCCCGTGTCGTGGTCTGTCTCTTCTACTAACTGAGAGCAACTCTTATCAATAGCCGTGTATAGCGGACAATCTAAGTTCCTCAATACCAGAGTCAACTGTAAATCATTATTAAGCGTCTTTGATCATCTAACCTATGGAAAAGGCGCTATATAAAAGCTAAACATTATTATTATTGTTATTATTAATATTATTATTATTAT
>JAOBRD020659251.1:0-15025 GCA_027575215.2 Hydrozoanthus sils
CACGACAGGCGAGGCGAGACGGAAATCGCTTTTAATTAAAAAAAAATACACAACAAGAAAAACTCTTCAATTATTTCCATTTTAACATTTGTAAATGAGCAAGAATAGCCACTACAACGCAGAATTTAAATTTTTCTCATACAATATTTCGGCTAGCTATACTAGCTTTCTTCAGGTATGGTTAACATTTGCAACAATTTCTTTCAGAATTAATTTCTTTTATGAAAGTTGTTAGAATAATGGGCTATGTGGCGTTCGTGGAGGAGCTCTGTTATATGTGTACGGATAAAACATTTGGAGGGGGACGGAAAACGCTAGCGACTTGTTTCCCCGGGGGACACAAAACGCGAGGGGACCGAGCTAGACTGGCGAGAGAACCGTGTTTGGAACCACCATATGTTTTCCTTCATGAAGTATCTGGTTGGTGCGAACCTAAAATCAAGCGAAACTTTAGAGAAGAAGATGAGTTACATCTTAAACAAGCTGAATTCGAAAAAAGAGATAGACAACGTTATCAAGTCGACCGAAGACAAGGTTCTAGTATTGAGATTTGGCCGCGAAACAGACGCAGTTTGCATGCAACTCGATGACATTGTAAGCACTTTAGACAGTCATCGTATCCTTTTCTTAGTCCTGTAGATTATCTTGTTGGGTAAAGTTTTCCACTTGAACTATATTCGAGGCACAAGGTTATCACCAAGATCAAGCCCAGTAAAACAGATTGAAACTTAATAAGTATAGATATTTGCCTTTTGTTGGCTTAGAAACGAAATCCGTTGGTGCGTTGGTATAAAATGCTTTTGTGTTATATTAAAATACACTGTGCAGTACGAAGAGGTCGTGTAACTAATTGTTATTTTCTTTTGTAAATTTAGAGAAAGAAACTGCTAGGATACCATTGTTTTGATAATAACTGTCTTAAATTAAAGGTTTTATACTCATATCGTGATGAAGCTGGGTACAAAGTGTTAAAGTTTTAATAAATCAAAAATTATTTGTTATACTAGCTGTTCCATCAGTTAAGGTTAGTTCTGTCAAGCAAGGGTTTGTTATAATTCCGATCGTGTTATCGATCGATTGTTTACAATGGTTCTTACAATTATTTCCCTCTCGTCATTGCTCTCCAGTCAATTCTTGTAACAAAATGGTAAGTTTGAAGTTGTTCATTTCGTCATCACAGCCTCGACACTGTCACGCGTATTTGCATGCAAAGCACACAAGGTACAGTAGCAAGAATTGAAGAAAGAAAGTGTCAAAGCTTGTCTGCAAGCCAACAAATTTGCAGTGGTTAAAGTGTGAAAAATGAACTGAATAACTTACCATTTAATCACCACAATTTGGCTTGAGAACTTACATTGCAAACACTGCATCTACTCCAGAAATGCATGCAGGAGCTTTTGAAAGCACTTTAGAGGTAGAAACAATCTGTTGACTGTGGGGGGTACCCACCAGCCAATTTGACAGAATAATTTTATTAGGGTGCATCTGGCTAGACTGCAGAAGGGGGGGGAAGGGAGCGAGGCTGGAAGGAATAAACAAAAACACTGTATTTTTAAAGTAAAAATTGTGATATTCAACACTAAAATGGCTAATACATGTCGCCAATCTTTTGACACTCAAATATGTGCTCACCTACAAATATTTGCATAAAAATGGTGGATATACTCAACCATAATGCAAGAAAGGTAGAGTGGATATCAGACAGAATGACCATGATTTTGAATGCCTAATACTAGTCCCCAGCAATGCACTTGCTGAATTTGGTAAGAATAGTGTGTTGTCTCACTTCGCTCGAACAGATTTTCAGATTGGTTGGAGAGCATGTAACCCTGTAAACATAGTTCATTTACTTTTTCTATACTGCTAAACTTCAAGGGAAGAATTTAGAGGCAGAATATTTCACAGCTCCATTATCACAAACAATCTGTTAAGTTTCAGCCAATAATGTAGTAGTCACACCCTTGAACTCTTAAGTAAGAATAGACATCAGCATTTTAATAAATATTCTATACCCTTATTTAATGTAAAGCTTAGACATCCTGCCTTTAACTACATCCTTTCATTGATATCACAATTAATTTATTTTCCCTTGACAAATCAGCTGTCCAAGACCTCGCATGATTTGTCTCGCATGGCAGACATTTACATCATTGATGTAGACCAAATACCAGTGTATACTCGGTACTTCGACATAACTCTGATTCCAGCCACGGTTTTCTTCTTTAATGGTCAACACATGAAAGTTGATTATGGGTAAGCTTAAGATATTCCTGAACTGTCAGTTTTGTTGTTATCTTTTGTTGCATGTAGCCACTTAGTGATGCCATCAAAAGCTGAGAGGTAACTAGTTGAGCATCTGTGACAAGAGTCCCGAGTTGATAACTCAATCAGACTCTGTACAGGCTCAAGTGTTTGTTTAATTGATTTTATATCTTGCTTTATTCCAAGGAACAAGTTTATTTTGCATTTTCATGCTTTATAACTTTAAGAGGAGGTCTATAGTACCTTGTTCACAAATTAGAATTTAATCCAGACCTTAAAAATGAAGTCAGGATGGCTTCAAAATGTAGGTTATTAGTATTAATAATCTTCATTCTTTATTTGATGACTTTGGACATGAAAATTGTTCAAAATGTTTTTACAGAAATTTATCACAATTCAATTTTTTTTGCCTGGTCATATTAAGTTTGGGATTGTATTCAAACACTAACTTGCCCTAGAGGTATGGTATAAGCATACAATTATTGTTTCACCTGGGTTAATAACTGCAGCATGGAAAAGTGGTTTGTTTAGGAGAACCAAAAGATGTTTTAGCAGTTTTCAAGATATTTAAAAGTGGTTTAAGAAATTACGGTTAGTCTGTCATCTCAAAATTGTGGTTAAGCTTCATAATGCTTTGAGTTGCTCCTGTATTGTTGACTGTGTGGCTTTGATGTCCTTCCAGAACTGCTGATCATACCAAGTTTATAGGAAGTTTCAGAACAAAGCAGGATTTCATTGATCTGGTGGAAACGATTTTCCGTGGAGCCATGAGGGGAAAGTTGATTGTAACAAGCCCTATTGATTCAAAGAACATTCCCAAATACACGCTGCTGTATAAAGATATCTAGACAAAGGCTTTTGAACTTTTTCAATGGATCTGATGATAAAACATTGTTGTTTGGTGAATCATACTGACAGTAAACATGCTTTGAAAAGCAGCATACCTGCACTGTCATAGCTTAAGCAGTACATTTCTCCACCTATCAGGAACTGTGGAGCACGTTTCAGATTGGCTGGGCTAAGCTTGTACGTAGCAGGACCCAATGAGCCCTGAAAGCATGAGCTTTCTATGGGGATCCAGGGGTATGGTCCTCATGAAAATTATGAAATTTCTAACTTATGAGATCACCAAAAATGCTTTTTATTTTTATCAGTCCAATTAAATTGGCTAAACATTTCATTGAGAATTTCTGTTAGTTTTCTTTTGCAAACAAATTGGTGGGGGTAAAGCCCACCCATCCCTATAACTGTGCAGTCCCTGCCTATGTGTACTAGATATGTAAAATTTGAGAGCTCTGTTAGCCATCCGGTATCACGTTACAGATCATTCATCAGTGCCTTAGTAATCAAATGGTTTGCCGGTGTGAAAAATAAATCAAGACTACAAGTTCCATTCTTGAACAGTCAACACCATATAATGCATCCTTGACTGGCTGGGATGTTTTCATAAGTTGATTCAGTAAACTCAGCTGTTCTAGACTACAAAACAGTCCCTTCTTTTGCCAGGAGATCAAAAACCCAAGCACATTCATCAAATAGGAGACTGGGAAGAGGAAAGGGATATGGGATGGAAGCAAAAAGGAATGGGTGTCCCAAGAAGGGACTGTTTTGCCGTCTACAGCAGTTCAAATTATGTACAGCAGTAACTAAGGCCTCACCTGCTCTCGGTTAGTTTTACAGTTCAGGGAACTGAAAGCTTGTATCAGCTTGACAGTATGAGAACTGGAGTCTAGTTCTTTCTGTGTTTTAAATGTGTAAAGCACGTTAAAACATTCAGTTGCTCAAACTGTTTTAGTGATTACTTAAGTTTAGACTTTTCCCAGTTATCAAAGTTAGCCATTTTCTTAAAACTGTGAAAATCAGTTACATATTTAAACAGTATGGTGTGAACCAGTTTTCAATAAATTCTTATTTATTTTGTATTCAGACTAAGTGCAAAGCACTGGGGTACACATAATAAAGGGAAGTGGGTTTAATACAAAGTTTTAGTACCAGACACGAATCCCAGTATAATAGAGAACCCTGTCTAAAAAGAGATTAAAAGGAATTAAAAGGCAAAAAGAAAGTAAAGAAAAATGGAGTTTAAAACACGAAAAGATTGTGCAGACATTTGAAACGTGACATTGGGACATATTACTTTTTAGGTACGGATCTCGACCTGTCTAAGGCTGTTTTTAGTCTAAAAAATCTTGAAAACAATATTTAGTGAAATTAGCCATTTGGGGCAACGTTCATATGCAGTCCGGATGGAAAAAAAGTACAAAGCGAAAAACACTGGAATAACTGAAATTTAAAGAAAGAAAGTCAGTTCTGTGCCTTAGTAGACATCATAAGATTTGCTCGGAACAACAAATTTTAGATTTAATTTTAATTTTAATTTTAAAAAAAAATCTGATAGCTTAAAATTTTTGCAGTTTTGAGCAGCTCGAAGTTTCGAGCCTGAGGTAAGGACACAGTACTAAAACTTGATTAATTTTATTAAACACAGTTACTACAGAGGTTAATTAAAGCGAGTGCTTAGTCAACACAAGTAGTTACACCAAAGGGAACAGGATTTAGTTTTCAAATTCAAGTTTTTAAACATCCAAGAGTACTTCGCTTCCCCGTGACTCCCTACATTGGGGTGGTAGGCTTTTTAAAAGTTGAAATAGTCCGGTGTTTTTAGGAGTTGTTAATGAAAACCCTGTGTTAAACCAACAGCCTAGTGAAATTTAGGGTGGAAGAATGCGAAGCTATTACACTGCTTTAGCAAACGTACGTACTGAGTCAGAAGTCAAGACAAAAATCCTTTGACAAACGTCCTGTTACGCGCGCGCATTTATTTACTGCATATCACGTTCAGCGCGACAAGGGGGACTTAGCGCCGACCCACTAGCTATCCAGGGGAAAATGTCAATAATTTCATTAAGTATTTTTTATGGTGGAAAACTTTTATGATGTCTTGGTATATTTAGGGTAATTGGGAGACTTTTCCGACGGTCACTCCAACCCTCTTGACCCCGAAGTACCTGGAAACACAATTTCCTTGACCTTTGACATTTTTTGACCAATAATTGGTGCAACTAATCCCGTTGAGTGGGTGGGGAAACTCAACGGACGGATTTGAAAATGACCCTAAAAAGGTACTCGTATGATTTTATACCCTAAAAAGTACGACTAAGTTTATCAAGCTTTAGAGAAAAAAGTTTGCTATATCACTGGATCGTTGTAGTTATCAAATGATATTCTCAAATTATGTTTCCAACCCTAAGTCAGAGACCCTAAGAGGTACGCGAGGGTCGATTAGCCCTACCCACTATTCCACAGGCTCTTGCCCTGCCACAAAACCTAAAAATCCACCGAAAGAACCAAATTCTGCGAATTTGTGTGGCTATCTCACTTTTAAAATTCTCATATCAAATTACCACGATATCCTTGTTTTTCGTGTACAGGTCTGGGCTGCCTGTGATATACTTCTGATCTCCCACAATGCCCTGAGCTGAGATTCATGTGGATCACACGAAGTGTAATAAAGTCGACCTGTCGATACTTCCCGTATCTGTCGCGATCACTAATAAATATGGCTGAGTCGGGGACGCTTTCAGCTGCATTTGTGACGTGTCCAAACACAGATGTAGCGAAAAAGCTCGCCAGGTTTGTGCTTGTTTCAGAATGGATTTGTTTTAATAGTGGAGCACTTTTGGATGTCAGAGGCCGGAGTTGTGGGGGGAACGCAGCTGTTATCAGAATATTCAGTGAATCTCTTGACAAAAATAAATTGTAAATTGCTTTAGACTTGAAAAGTTTGCCGCAAAATGTTTGAATTGATCGTAGACTGGGAAGTATAAAGTATACTATAAATGAAAGTATATTGATGTTATTTTACAGCTGAGTAGTTTCTAGCTTTGTGATTGGCCAATCTGAGGTACGTTATCACATGTCTGGTCCCAGTAAAAAATGTTTTTTCCAAGAAAAGCCATAAATATAGCTATACAATTAGCTCATTAATAATTAAGCCTTCTGCTCGGATTTTTGTGCTCATGCAGTTAATAAAAGGTATGTTTTAGGCTAAGTAAAAAAAGTTGGTTAGTGGCCCCTGCTGACCATTGAAAATTGGGCCGACCCAATTTTTTTTCGTTCCCATAAATTATTCTTTCTTTAAAAATATTTTGATAGTATTTTACAACTGCAAAATAGCTTGGAATTTTGTGAAAGTTGCCTAAATCTGATTGATACTAGTAAAATATTTATCTCGATCCTATTTTTCATCTATGTCATGTAAAGATGGAACATGTAAACAAGTTCATGTTCATAACAGGGCAGGAAATGAAGTTAAAAGTTAAGATGTATATTTTCATGTTAATAGTATATACTCAAAAGCTAAGACTAAGAAACCTCCCTCCAAACAATTCACAACAACACTATTATAAACCAACTCTTTTTCTTGGCCTCATTAATAAACTACTTGATTGGTTATTTCCTACAAATAGACCTTTTGGAACTTTTTATGTGAACAAAATACATTGAAAGTTGCAGGTTGTTTCCCACTGATTTATTTTAATATTTCAGTGGACTTGTTGAGAAGAAACTTGCAGCATGTGTAAATATTATTCCAGGAATAAAATCAGTGTAAGTATACTTAGTGTTCAAGTAATTTTTTTTGCTAGCTTGGAAATATTCAAAACAGTTTTCTCAAACAATACCAAAGTTTGCTTGCTTTTTCAAAAGTAGCAGTTTTTAACCAGTTGTTGAGCAGACATTGAGGGGAACTGGGTTTGAAAGTGAATAATTTTCTGGACCTATTGTTTTCTGTTTTGGTAAATGGATGAGAATCTTTGACTGGGGCCCATGGACAGGACAATAATTATAACAATATTTAATTCTCTTGTCTAGTTATGAATGGGAAGGAAAAATTGAAGAAGATGAAGAAGTGTTAATGGTTAGTGTGTCACTTAACCACAGAATACAGGGCCCATCACGGTATAATTTATTCTGTGCATTCTTGTTTTTTGAAACTGTGCATCTTTTAAAAATCAAGAATAGATGGTATTAGGTGGCCATGTATTCTGTAGTTGCTGTGTAAGTGCCTGTGTTCATTTGATTTTTCTACCCAAAGAAGTTGTGACCCACGAGTGGATGAATAGTGCAACTGACAGTGTGTTGGTTAATCAAATTTAAGACTGCATATTTCAGTCCTTTTTGTTGCACAACTATTTTTTAAGCACTTTGTTTTATTTACATTAACATTGATTATTAATTACCTATAAGACTAACTGATTGTTTATCCAGATCTGAGTGCTCATATTTGCATCAATTAAGTTGAATGTATATAAATTTTTTGTTGTGAATCAAACCTGCTTGTCAGGTGAAGCAAAAGAAGAGGAAGGAGAAGGATATTGTTGAAGTTTAGTAGAGTAAAGAAGAAAGGATGGACAAGTTAAAAAGGAGGAGAGGAGATAATTGGGATAGAGTGATGGGAGACAGGATTGAAAATGAAGGTAAAGGGTAAAGGGGGGTGGAGAGGAAAGGGGGCATTAAAGGAAGGAAGGAAAGGAAGAATTAAAAGGGGAGAGAGGTAGGAGAGGAGATTAAGTGAAGAGGAAAAGGGATGTGGCTGATTTGGGGAGAACATGGTGGAGGTGAAATAGGGAGAGGGAGATAGAATGGAGGAGTTGAGGAGAATAAATGTGGGAGGCTCATAATCCAATATTATACAACAAAAGTTAGAGTAGTTTCCCCAAAAATGGCCTTGCAGCATACAATTAAAAGGTTTTGATAATTATGACAACTTGTATTTGTGCAAGTCAGCAAATATTGAAATGCAGAAGCTAAATTTACTGCAAAGTTGCTTTCTAATGGCTTTAATAACTATGGTTTATGTGTTTTGTAGATGATTAAAACAAGGACAAGCAGAGTTGAAGACGTTGTAACTTATGTGAAGTATGTTGATTGGTTATATTATAAATTCCCCCATCTAAGATCCATATTGTACATGCAACCAGTTAAAGAGAGCTTAATTGCTTTTCATTTTACCGAAAAATAAGGCTCTAACAAATCCCCCTCTCTCATAAGCCCCCCCTATCTAGAGCACCAAGTCTTAAATAAGCCCTCCCCCCCCTTCCCCAATCCCAACATAAGGGCAAAGTCAGAGGAGTCAAAGCATAAGGCATATTTTGTCAAAAGCATCGAACTATTTTGTCATTTTTTTTTATCTTTAAAAATATTTTTAACTATTACACAGAGTTCTGGACTTCATTAAATGTTTCTGTCCCCATCTGGAAGGTCAAAACATAATTAAGTTCCCCCCCCCATACTGACAGGAGAAATTCATATTTTTGTGGGTTTTTTTTTGTTGAATCAATTTCAATAATTTACTCTTTAGCAAGTGACTTGTTTTGTACAAGTTCTATAGCTTAGATATTATTAGTTCTTGAGCATGATTGACGGGGTTCAGTGTAACACACCTGATGGACTAGAAAATGCTTTGCCATTTTCGAAATATTGATATCATAAGCTGATCATATTTTTTGCCTTTTATTATAGTGTGTCAAATGTCTGGTTGGTTTTTACTGCGAGTTGTTAGAATGCATTTTAAATTTTACTTTCTACTGCAGATCAACCACCTGTTGCACACTCATAAATATACCCATCACTAGAATGCTGAAAATAAAAATTTCCCATTTCTGGGGTATTGTGGTTTCAACATCTCTTTGTACTTACTAAGAAACAGAAATTTGCAACAGCTTTTGATTCCAAATTTTGTTTTTCTGTTTTTGTTAAAATAGAGGAAATCATCCATATGATGTATGTGAAGTGATCAGTACTAAGGTATGACCTCGTTTAAAGTGCCTATACAGCTTGCAGATAGAATCTTTATTGAATAAACAAGTATTTCCAAAAAAAATTGCAATTCAGTGCTTTCTTCGCTTCAAAATCAAGCTTTCGAAGTTGTAGTGCTTGCCATGCCCAATGAAGACGACCACCAGTAGCTACAAGAAAGAGTTGTGGTTCTAGAATGGCCTGTGATGTCATATCAGGCAGTGCCGACTCTAGCAACTTCACAAGTTCCTTTTACAGTTTCCTTGAATTTCGTGACAGATCCAATTTGGTGTGAACAAACCTTGAACGTCTCTGCTCGTCAAGCAAATGGATTTATGAAGAAAAGCTTTGAGGCATTCCAGAAGTGATATCACTTGCCACCAATCTTCCTTTACTTGGACATCTTTGGGTGTGGCTAAAAATTGATTTTGTGGCGAAAATCAGACAGAATTGAAATTTTTTAGAACTTTTCCACACATTTTAGAGATACCAAAACTGATAATAATGCTGGCGGCCCTATAGATACTTTAAGCTGAAAAGATAAGGACTTACATTCACATTGATATTGCACTAATTTGGTTTTTGTACTGTTAAAGATGTTTTCTGGGCAAGTTCTAGCAACACTCTAGGGGACCGAGGGCATACTAGCTCACCCGAGAAATTTTGAAAATGAAGTTGAATTGTCTGAGACTGAAATGTAGGCAGCCAAAACCAACTTTAAACATGGAAAATATTCCAAATCAATTATTTTGACCTAATAATCTTTGCAGTTTTAGAGAGCAACATATATTTTTGTGTAATTTCATTTAATTTGTATTTCACAAACAGTTAATCAGAACAGAACTAATATACATGTTTTTTAATCAGTTATAACTTGAAACCTTAGGGATAACTTGGTTTGTTAACATCAAGAAAACAAAAAGTGCAGTCAAGCTCATTTTTGTAATTAATATTTAAAAGGCAGTTATTGATACTAACAGTGATGGTAGTTGCAATAATAGTAATTGTGGTAATAACAATATTATAATCATAATCATTGTAATAATAATAATGATAGGAGAATGCTGTTTTTTATCACTGTTAGTTCTAGTCACTTAGTCATCAAAGTTCTGCATTAGTTCAACTGTCAAATAAATTAATCGTAACTTGCTTATTTTTTTAGATTGACCAGGGAAATATCCCATACTTAAACTGGATCAATGAAATTGTACCAGCAAAGTAGAAAATCCACAAGCATTGAAAAAAAGGCGAGCCAAGTTTTGAATAAATTTCTTCAAGCACCACTGTTAACATTTTCCAAAACATTGGTTTAGTTAGTGTTTTCAAATGCCAGTGTGATCGAGTTAGTTGAAGCTGAGATAGCATCCACCACTCTGGATATTCAACCTGGCGTGTATTACATTATACAAATTGGTGCACCTAAGCCACACCAGCTAGTAATTTATCAATTTTCAAATAAGTTTTAAACTAAAACCTCAAAAATCAGTACATAGTTCAAACTCTTCTGCTTCACAAACATGACACAAAGGTGGATACAGGATTTCAAAAGGGCAGTGGATATTCTTATTGATTTCAGCACAAATGCTGTATCACCTTTTTGAAGCCAAAATATACATCTAAAGGACGACCTTGAAGAGAAGAGACAACTGGCCATGTGTGGACTCTAACACAAACAAAAATCAAGATGTGTCCGAAGTTCTTCATAGAATGTCTTGAGTCCATTTGCCAGAGTATTAGTTTTAGCATCTAAGCTCCATTCCTCATCATTCGATAGAAGCAATCAACGGCTTGCAGATTTCACCGAGTGTGATGACAATAAACTCGTACAATCCGAAAATGGTTTTGAGTGTTGAGTGCCTTAGCACAACCCAGCGCGTTTTGCACAAATTCTTTGTACATCAATAACAGCATTCAGCAGGCCCTAAAATTGTTTATTATCTGTAAACTTGGGAATATTTTGCCCGTTTTTTAAATGCTCAGTGACATATTTATGATAAATCATCTTGTTTTATTATTTTTTTTAGTTGTGTAAAAACGGGGTGGAAATACACCCAATCCAGCCCCCTGTATCCACCCCCTGATGACAACTTTTAAAAAAGTTATAAATTTTAATCGACAAGTGTCATGTTGGTGAATTCTCCAAACTAGAACCCACACATACTCCAGCTAAAACAACCTAATATTCTTTTCATGACCATCTGTGAAAACGACTGCCATGCTGTTTCTACCAACCAAACGAACAAAATAAAAGTCACTGCTCCATGTTTCTTCATGCCTGGTTGGCAAATCTAAACACCTTCCTGCTCTAGAATCTAATGAAACTCCTGTCATTAGCTCAAGAACACTAGGAATCTTTAACAGTGATTAATCATATCAATATGTACATAACATTAGAAAGGTCTTGGGTTTGTTTTGAGGGAATTCTGTGGGGTAATAAAATCAAAGTTACAGAAATCTACAGTGATAAAATCCAGTTGTCTGAGTCAGTTGCCATTGTTGTTTATTAAAAATTTTGTCACTAACTACAGACTGTTAAACTACTGATCCAACTTCACATGTACATCCTAGAGAGAGTGAATATTAATGTGCTTGACATAAAAAGCAATATAATTGACAGCAGGGCTAGCCAATGGATAGCAGTCAAAAAGAATTGGGAAAAAGCAGAAATCTGCCAGATGTCCAAAGATTTTGTTCCTTTTGGGCATTTTTCCCCATTTTGTTTTAAAACTCATCAAAACATTTTAAGCCAATCTCTGGTTTTATTATTTTTTAATGCTAAATTTGACAGTCATCTGACTTTCCTAAAGTTGCCAAACTTAGCAGCCACTTACGTAAGCTAGTTTGGTGACAAAGTGGAAAGTCATGTTAGTTATTTTTGGAAGTATCTGCTAAATTCCAAGGTTAAGCTAATTACAGGGCTCGTACACCTTTAGAATTTCAAAAATCTAGGGTTTTCCAGGGCTGTTTTTTTTTCATTTTCCCAGGGCTTTTTTAGGGTTCTTTAAACCTGGAATGAAAATAACAACGTTCCGAATCACCTGTTTAAACAAAGTTTTAGTAGTTAACATCGTAAAAATTCGTGTTTATTGAACTTAATGTAATACCGACATGTAAAAATTAAGTCTAAAATCTTATTTTTACTTGAAATGAAATGAAAATGCATTTAGTTTTTCAAAAAATTCAGTTAAGCTTCCCAGGGCTTAAAAAAATTTCCTGGGCCTATACAGGGATTTCCAGGGAATTTTAGGGCTTCAAAAATTTTCCAGGATTTCCAGGGCCCGTACGAACCCTGTAATTAATTTTAATATCTTTACAATGAAAGGTTTGCTTACAAACACTGCTCAGCATTTCAAACAACACACACACATGTTAAGCACAACAAGCATCAATTAAGAACTTAACCTGGGTTAGGGCTAATCAGTCTGAACAAAGGGACCTTGCATGAAAGCTCCACAGAGAGGTATATAAGATGACATAAAAGCACTTTGAACAAATGAAAAGAAGTATAAAACGGATACCAAATTTACTTCAACCAATTTATCGCAAATGCTAGTTAAACTTGTGTTCCCCGATCTACTGACTACACAGAATATTTCTTAAAAGTTGCACATGAACATTAAATGCTTCAGTCTAGGAATGACTGAGAAGTCCTTCAATCTGTACATACATTCCAATTAATTATAAAAATTCTCTGAGGGAAACTATTATAATCCAAAACTAAACATTAATTTCGTAGAATCGTTATTATGTTCTGATTTGGAATCTTCCAGCTTTTGTAATATATTTCACTCCTTTGAAAGGCTTGTATTTCTGCAAAACAAACCAAACAATTTTGAAAGAAAATGTTGCACAATTAAGTCTAATATTGTATCTAGTAAACAAATGCAATATTATTATCAAGTTGATATTGTGAAAAAAAATCAACAATTTAACAATAAACTAAACGGGTTTAGAGTATCTGTTAGACAAAATTAATTAATTGCTCTATTAAAGTGGACAGATCGGATCATGTGGTTTGTCTGTACATATATGTTATTGGCCGCCCGGGAGGTCCGTATTGAGAAAAACTAAGGTCCGTACCAAGACAGAGGGCACAGTTTTTCTCAATATGGACCTCCCGGATGACAAATAACGTGTTTATTTTTTCCCCCTGTGTTTTCGTGCTGTTTTTTTCTTTTTAAATGCCTATGTTCCGACTGTCTTTGTTCAGCAGGATAATAAAATTTAATGTTTCTATGAAAACTTTATTCGTCGGATATTTGGTCAAAAAAAATTCAATAACTGTTTCCAAATGTTAACGCTTTATAAGCTAAGACTTGCAAAACTAAAAAAAATCTGAACCTTTTGAGTTTAGTCGTCTTTGCTTGTCACAAAGTTGCTGTTGGTATTTGACCACAGGCAAGATCGTAAAATTCCGCCCACTCAGGGAACCAATCAGATTGCAGGATTCGTTTCATCTTGCCCGCTCATGCGCCGAAAAAAAAATAAAAACATGGCCCTACTGGAACTAGACCCGAATTTGGAAGTGCTGCTCCTGCCATATACTCTCAATGTTGTATCATGCTGTTAGCAGTAGAGTTCTCAATTTGAGTGGATAGGTAAATTCTCCAACCTAGACTCCCTATTTTTCATTCAAAAAGTTTTAGGAGAATTTTACTTTTCGGTTCAGTAATTCTCTGTGTTTGATAAGTTATCATTTTCTCAGTATCAAATGTCCTGTTTTATGAAAGAAGTTAGATGATAACTGGCTGCAACTGAAAGGGGTAAGGACATTACAGTTCGTTTCTAAATGACATCACTGCTGGGTATCCTACAATAGCTCGACAGCATTATCTTTACCTGTGGTAATTTTATTATCAAATGTTATTTATTTGTTCTTACCAAAGAAAGTATTAATGAAGGGTAGAATCATAGTGAAAAAACAACTTGTTTGCATTCAGCAGTTTGTAAGTATTACAAATGATTAAATGACAATACATTTTAATGTACTTTAGGTCACATTCTGCTAATTTTTACTTTTAAATATTCTGGTAGTTTTAAATGGAATTATCCTTTTCAAAGTCAGAAGGGCATAAAAAAAATTAATTACAAGAGAAATATAAAATCAGTTTTTGTCCATGCAGTCCGTACCTCTCCATAGATGTCTAGTCTGCTAACTTTGAGCCCTGAAACAGCCAGCTGCGGGATTTTGAAATCAATCTACAGCAAAGACATGCAATTACTACATTAACAAAAATATGCTTTCCATAATTTACAATTGCAAGGTCATTGCTAGAGTTTTCTGAAGAAACCTCCAACACCTCCAAAGCCAAGTTCCTACACTACCAAAGCAGAAATCCAACTCCTCCAAAGCTGGGTTCCAACACCTCCAAATCCGAGTTCCAACACCTCCAAAGCCGAGTTCCAACACCTCCAAGGCAAGTTCCAACACCTCAAAAGCTGAGTTCCAACACCTCCAAAGCCGAAATCTAACACCATCAAAGCAGAGTTCCAACACCTCCAAAGCCGAAATCTAACACCATCAAAGCAGAGTTCCAACACCTCCAAGCGAATTCCAACACCTCAAAAGCTGAGTTCCAACACCTCCAATGCCGAGTTCCAACACTTCCAAAATCAAGTACAACACTACCAAAGCTTAGTTCCAACACCTCCAAAGCGGAGGTCCAACACTTCCAAAGCCAAGTTCCAACACCTCCAAAGCCAAGTTACAACACTTTCAAAGCTGAGTTCCATTACCTCCAAAGCCAAGTTCCAACACCTCCAAAGCTGAGTTCCAACTACTCCAAAGCGGAGCTCAAACTCCTCCAAAGCCAAGCTCCAACACCTCCAAAGCCAAGTTCCAACACCTCCAAAGCCAAGTTACAACACTTTCAAAGCTGAGTTCCATTACCTCCAAAGCCGAGCTCCAACACCTCCAAAGCCAAGTTACAACACTTTCAAAGCTGAGTTCCATTACCTCCAAAGC
>JAOBRD020659359.1:0-15022 GCA_027575215.2 Hydrozoanthus sils
AAATTCAAAATTCTATGCGCCGTATCTTGGCGTACTTTCATCGTATGTTTCTCAAACTTGGCAAACAAATGTTTTTTTATAGTATACTTTTTGAAAATTGACAAACTGATTTCATGTCATATGCTCTTTAAGTTAGCCGAGGGCTGCTTTTCCGAGTGGGGTGAAGTTCCCTCTGGGGTACCACAGGGTACCAAATTGGGCCCATGGTTTTTTGTTCTGATGATAAATGATTTAGGTATCAAATCACCACTTTTATGGATAGTTGTTGACGATACGACAGCCTCTGAGGTGATTCAAAAGGGAAATGCTAGCAACGCCCAGGGTAAAACCGACAGATAAATCAAATGGTCCCGTAAGAACAGGGTAGTTCTAAACCTTGATAAATGTAAAGAGTTGAGAATCTCGTTTTTCCGGAACCCTGGGGCCTTTGATACAGTGTCCATTGATGGTAATGAAATTGAAGTGGTTAATTGTGCCAAGTTACTAGGTATAACTATAAGCAACAATTTTTTTTGGAACGCCAATGTAAATGAAGTAGTAAAAAAAGCTAGCAAAAAATTATACTTTCTTATAGAAACAGGCTCGACTACCTCCTTCAGACCTAGTTCTTTTTTTATCTTTCGTGCGATAGATCTACAGTAGACTACGGAGTTCCAGCTTTTTACAACGCGCTTCCACAGTACCTTAAGAATGAGCTCGTACGTATCGAGAAAGGGCACTTTCGATAATTTTGCCCAACACTAGCTACAATAAAGCCTGCGAATTTTTAGAAATAACGCCAATAACCGAACACCATAGTCAGCTATGCAGTAAATTGTTCGACGTCATAGTAACCGACCCAAACCACAAGCTAAATGGTTTATTGCCGCAGAAAAATACTGCTTAATACAGCTTTCAAAACAATCGTCCTTTTTTTTAACCGCATTTTCACACCAACAGGGCAAATAATATGTTCATACTTGCTATGTCTCGGCAATTCAACGCATCCTCTCAAAAATCATAGATTATTTCTCGTTTTGCAGTATAAGGATGAAGACATTTTACAAATTTTAATCTTTTCTATGTACTCGAATATGCTGCGGACCTAGGACTTCCAAAAGGGGGGGGGGATTACAGACTTCTTATTCGGTTGAGACTAATTTTGTGCTTGTAAACTTTGTTCAAATAAAGAGTTTAATGCCTTATTTGTAAGGATATAATATGTAATTTTGGTTCTATGATTTTCAAACTGGGGATTGGTAAGTACTATAGACTGCCATTCGGCTTTTTTACCACAATTGAACATGTTTGAGTCCTAACAGAGGTGTCTTTAAGTCATCATAAATGTTTGGTTGTTTAAGTGAAAGTCACAACGTGGATAGTTGAATGATGATTCAACAAACTGCATCAAGCCTCATGACATAAATTTAGGTTTTGGCAAATGTTTCTATAAGATTAAGGGCCTAACAAGAAAAAACCCCTTTTTCTCTAATTTTTCAACTGCAATCATACATATCAACGGTGAAAAAATGTCACCAGTTTTGTCACAAGAAACGCTTTTTGACAACCATCTCGAGAAGTAGCTGTTCATTCGCAAGGTTACTTGTCAATGAGCACAATATAGCAAACAGAGCATGCATGCACAACCACAAACTGTCAAGCACAGTGCACAGTACGCTATTTGCTGTCCTGTCTGACACCCAAATCGGACAGTTCGATTCTACGTGGGTGACGAGCTGCAAACTCATCAATGACTTTGTCCAACGCCGCTGAAATGGGCGTTTTGTTCAGGGCCTTTTTCGAAAACCGGTTTTAGCCCTTTTTTCAGAAGGTTCCTTGGAAGCCGACTGATTATTTATTTTTTGATTTTTAATTTGTTTAATCGATTCTCTAGACATGTTTTGCCCCAATGTATTTAGTTTAACATTTCTATTTTCTAAATATATTCGCCAAAGGCGTTTCAAGCCAAGTTGGCGGTTGACTCAACTCAGTAACGTCACACACGACTTAAACGAATCTTTATGGTACCTAACATATTTTCTTCTTGTTTTACAGGGAAAAATCAAGTTCCTTCAACCAAAGATATATATGGAATTGTAAATGGCCTCTTAAAAAGAAAAAAGTAGTTTTTTTGGACATAACTTTTAGAAAAAAAAAACCCAAAAAAAGGGGGGGGGGACAGGCCCTCCAGGCCACTCCCTGGATCCGCCACTGGCTGTATCGTACTCTTACAATTATGTACTTGAATATGCTGCAGCAGCGAACGTACCTTGGCAATTATGTACTTGGATCAGACATTAACGCTGATATTGAAATTGTCTTGCTGCTCTTTAAACACTTACAGTTTCAGCTCAGGAAACTGAAATACTGCTCAACCGACCTCGTTTGGAAGCAGAGTTAAAACTTAAACACTCATTTATGATTTTTGGAATCTGAACTTCTGTGGTTCCTTATTGCGTTTCTACGCCTGATTGTTTTAAAAAAACTAATATATGAAAAACGTCCCGATTTTTTTTCGGATTTGAGGGAAATGAAATCAGATTGAAGCCTTACGTATTTCCGCTTTCCTTTTTCAAATATTTCTACACCTTTCTCCTCCAAGTTGTGACTAAAATTGATGAGTGGAAGAATAAAGATCAATTAAAACGCAGAAGCATGACACGAGGGGGTATTATTCATTGTGGTCACGTGCTGTTGAAAATGACATCAATATTACGCAATATTATATTTGTCTGCTCAAGACATACTACATTATTGCTTCGATATCAACAGTCGAAAGGTTAGTTGAACAGAATAACTTGTTTACTTTAGCTTAAACTACAATTTGAATGGTAAATATTCTTGAGAAACGCCAAACGAAAATCAGACCGGATCGAAGTTACAAGTGGACAGCAATGGGGAACAGCTTACAAAAAATGTCTTCAGATCTACCGCAAGTATTAATGATCGGATTGGACGGCGCTGGGAAAACTACAATTCTCCAGCATTTGAAACAGAAAAAAGAAGGCAGCCCGACTCGTACAGTAGGATTCAATGTGGAGACAATTTGTAAGGATAATTTGAAAAACCCTGGTAAAGCTTCAAAGGCATTTTCTTTTAAATTATGGGATATAGGAGGCCAAGGAGGTGAGAGGAATATTCGCCATTTGTGGGATCATCATTTGTCCAGTCGAGATTATCAGGTTATAGTGTATGTTGTAGATTGTTCGGATAGGAAGCGGTTATTGGAGGCAAAAGAGGAATTGTTAACAAGGGTGTTGGGGAAAACCAAGACGCAAGGACTCCCTCTAGTTGTAATAGCGAATAAACAAGATCAGACGGACGCAATAAGAGGGAAAGAACTGGCGATTCGATTGGAACTCACTCATCGTTTGTCTCATCCTTGGCACGTATTTGAAGTGAGCGCTAAGACTGGACAAGGTTTATCAGAAGCGCTGGATAACATACAATCCTTGATAGAAAACCCCGTTTGTGTACCAACTTCGAGGTTTTATCCGTAATGCGTGTTTCGATATCCGCACGGTTGAGATTTTTATCTCGGAGCAAATACTGACTCGCGTCTCAAACTTGCGGATGTAACTAATAAATCCACATTTTAAACTAATACATTCTCTACTGGCCGGCCTTTTGGGTTGTGTAAGAACAGTCGAAGAATGAATGAACTACCTAATGAATTTGTTGAACAAAAAGTTGTAACTCAACCAGCCTTTTTATTTTTTCTTTTATTTATTCTATCGTCCATTGACGCTTAACAATATTAATGCTTCTTTATTATATTCCGTTTTTGTATTTGTAAAGGAACAACCCATATTCTTTGAAAACTATTTAAAATAGTTAAATAGTTTTCAAAGAAAATGGGTTGTTCCTTTGCAAATACAAAAACGGAATAAAATACAGAAATAGAACTATGAAGACGATGTGTGTCGACACTTGCACAACTATGAGAGAACGAGCGCAAGCTGAGAGCGCTGTCTCTCGTTTTGAATTAACCAAGATTAAGTTACGGCGGCCGTCAATCATGAGCTCGAGGGAAAGTCTTGGTATCAGCGGAGGTATTTAGCATTTATTCTAAGAGCGCGCGTTGAATACGAGATCAGTAAATAACCAACATAAATCGCGTTGCGCCAATTTGCTATAAATCATCTCATATCCAACAAGCACGAATGGAATATTTTTTGAGTTTTTAAAAATTTATTCAGAAACTTTATCTTTGCAAAATTTAACAGTCAGTTTCCATATATGGTCAATTTGGTATATGAGCTCTAACCGAGATTGGGTGATCAGAACGTATTCGAGGTTGCAAAAATTGAATAGTCAATATGTATTAAAAGTCGACAGAAGGTGCGACAGATCGTGTCTATTTTCGATATTAACTTTCGGACATGGAGGAACACTTCAATACAGAATATTTCAAGGACACATGTGCTGTATTTTCAATTCACTTTGATGGGCAAAAGACAAAAAGTTGAACAGACAAAAAATAACGCAAACTAGATAGAATTTATGTCCAAAACTAAATCAAGAAACGATAATTGTCGTTCAATACAACAAAGTGGCCAGAATAGCAATATTTTCAACGCTTCCGCTGCCCTTTCGATTTTATGAAAGAGGAACTAAGACGAAACTGAACGTGTGATTCCCACTGTTTACTGAGACATTCAGCTCAGTCATCCCAATATTTTACAGGGATTTTTAAGGCCATTGTGTCATACCTAATTTTGTTCTATACGGAAGGAAACCTAGTCACGACGGCTGCGAAGGAACTGACCAAAGAAAACCATGTGAATCTAGTTTATACTGGTCATAATTCCGCCTGAAGAAATATATATTTGTTTTGTTTCATTGTTTATTTTGTTTTATAACATTTTGACTCAAGGAGTTACGGGAGAACAGACAATAGGACTTGGGGTCCACTTGGAGGCCTGACACCCAGGACTTACGGTTAATGCCCTTATCCGAGAAGACCCAAAGGTCTACCCGTTTGCAGATATTAGAGCAAACTGAAAGACATCACCTTCTCCTCAGCTTTAAGACCCTGAGTGAAGAATCGAACCCGGGCCTCTCGCACGACAGACTGGCGCCTTAACAGCTGGGTTAACCAGGCGGCGGTAGCTACATAACTATTGGTAAACGTCTATTAAAACTGCTGTGACTTTGTTAAAATGAATTAAAGTTTACATAAACTAATGTCCAGCAAACCAAAACAAGGGGATTCAGTTTTCGTCTGCCCTCCCCCCCCCTTCCCCTTCCCCTTCCCCTCTGCGGTTGCTACGCAGGCGGCTATATCCACGACTTTATATGGTTCTCACTTACTTGCATTGCTTGTTTATGAATCTGTGCTAAATTCTTCACTCTAAACAAAGCTGGGAATGTATTACCAGCGGTCAATGTAGCAGTATTCCGTTAGTTGTTGCAAGCAGAAAGAACAATTCACACCTTCCCTCAATACATAAGCCTGTAGCGTTTAATGAACAGATTTCTACCCGATGTTTATAAATATTCGTTACATAGATCTTATTATTGATGTTCGATGTAAAGTTCATCTGTCTACACCCATAAACAGCATTAGCATCACATGGGTTTGCTTTACAAGTTTTCAAATCTTTGACTCTAAAAGGCACCATGTAAAAATGGCAATGTTAAGCCAGTTTATCAACATCTAACTTCTCCCAACAGAGCTCATACTTACACGGGCCATTTCGTAATGAGAAAACTAAAGTTGATCAATCATAGAAAATAACCGGATGAAAAGCAAAGTTCTTCTAAACTAGTAACATGAAAAGTATGGGTTCTAGTTGGGAGAATCTAGCAATACGCCATTGGATTTATTATTTGGGGCTGAAGAGTTTAAGAAAATCTCGTTCCAGGAGCTCTCTTCCCTAATCAAAAGGAAGTGTCTGGGAGTAAAGTTGATAAGTTCAAACAGTTACTTCTTGTTGTGTTGATCAGTGTCTACAGTTATTTCGAATACTCGCAGAAACTGAAAACGTCCTATATAACGAGACTTTCTGTTATCGAGTAAACACGTCGGCGGAGAATATAATTTTCGTTCGAATTGGAGGGGTTCGAATTAGCGTTTAAAACACCAGCGGTTAACAACAATATGTTATATGTAATAGATTGTTCAACTTTTATACAACGTTATGGAAGTTATTTTCATTGTTCGTTAAGTGATTGTGAAAATTGGCGGCGATGTTAATGCAATATCAAGAATAAAGTTGAAATGTTGTACATATCGCGTCAATTGACGTTCTACGGTTTATGGGTTGATAATTTTAGAGTCAGGTTGCGGCCATGGTACCTAAGTTTGTGTCAGTATAATGTGGCCTGCTTTACAGCGAATTCTTAAAGCACAAAGACGGCAGTGAATACTATTGAATACAATGACCACTGACCACTTGCGCGCCCGCGTTTTCACCTAGAAACAGAACCTAAAAGGCTCAATTTTTGGAGTTCTATTAACAACCTTAATTTTGAACGAACGTTTTCTTTCAAGTCTGTTCCTGAAAACTTACGCGGAGCTAATTGAGAACAAACGGTTCATCCTACAGCTGTACCAGTGGGCCTTGCCGATTCATTGTTTAAAGCTCTTTACATTATTGTGCGACAACCGAGTAAGTTTCGGTGCCAATCGATGTTTTTGGTTCTAGAACCTAATAATTTTAGTTTATAGTGAAAGACAACTCTGGTTGCAAAACAAATTTTAAAACTAAAATTTTATCGCTAGACCTATTCATTGTGAAATCCAGTTTCACAAAAATAATGGTTTGACTAGAAAATGTTAAGCAAACACTTCTTCACAACTTAATTTATGTCTTTTGAGAACTTTTAGTCTGAACGTTTTTCTTTAGTAATGCATCTAGTACTGTTGATCCGGAAAGATAAGTGCTGGACCTGTAGTTTAACCTTTCCACGAGGCTTGTTCCTAACTCCTCAACCAGCAGTGGTTAGGTTACTCAAGGACTTGCACACACCTCAACCTTTCAAAACCAGTTGACATTGGCTCAGTACGGAGAGTGCGGTGTTCCCCTCTGTCATTACTGCCAGCAACATTCTAACGCCTCGTCAGCACTGGGAGATAAGAAAGCCAAATCGTCCACCAGACTCCTCGCGTAGCTCCTGTTCCTCTAGCTGTTGTCGTCGAGGGAACTGGGTCGCAGTCACCCCAGCCTCCTCACGATCCTCCTCCGTCAAGCTCGGACAAGACAGCGAATGTAGTTTGAGCCTGGAGCCGACTAAGTTAGTCATTAGGGAGGTGGCAGGTGACAATGAAGGTGTGGTACAACGCGAAGCACTCAGGTCACACTGTTCTAAGGTCCTCAGAAGTTCACCCTCGGTCGGACCGGAAACGTCCATGGACTCTGCGTTTTGAGACGAAACATCCAAATAAATACACTTCGCATGCACAAATAACAAGTACATCAAGTTATTACTCGGACAATGAGAACCATGGTAGAAAAGATGCAAACATTTGAGTGTGCTCTCACAAACGAAGACACACGGGGCGCAAAAGCGACAAGCCCTATCTGAACGAAGTTCCTCTAGAGAGCATCTTCATGGTTAGTTCCTTTCCATTTGAGTATTTCTTATTACCTATTGCGAGTCTCGTAGTCTAGTTAATCACATTTAACTATGGTTAAATCCTTTCAACACGAGACCCTCTACATCCATTTACGTCCAGTATACCCTGATAACAACCCCTTCTCAGTCACTTTCCCAAGAGCAGCCCAAAAGGTAGCCCATCAAGAATCTAGCTGCTCTAGCCCTTCAGATCAGTCTCCATGGATCGTTCCTCTTAGAACGAGTTCCTCTTGATCCAGTCACCCCTAGGTAATCCCTTTGATTAAAAACCCCTCTTAGTTAGTTCCTCTGGCAAGTCCCTCCAATGAACCTATCCAAATCTAGCTCCTCTAGTTAATTACTTAAATGACTCTCCATGGATCGTTCTCAATACGAGTTCCTCTTGATCGAACTACCTCTACTTAATCCCTCTGATTAAAACCCCTCTTAGTTCCTCTGGCAAATCCCAGCAGTCAGCCTATCCAAATCTAACTCCCCTAGTTAGCCACTAAGATGGCTCTCAATGGTTAGTTCCTTTAAAGTGCCTATGAATTTTTTTTTTTTAATCCAGCGGATAGGCCTTGCTAAATGAGAAATAGCGGTGAAAATTTTTTTGTCAAAATCTTTTATGGTTCTTGAGATATTAAACATTTAATGTTTTAAGTTATGGCGTCACAAGTGTGACAGTCAGATTTACATTTTTTAAAACCTGCTGCAAATCCATAAGCTTGGGCTGATGATGTATCTCAAGGTTTTCTTCAGAATAATTACTCACCTTTGCTGTCATGGCAACAAACTGGGCTCCAGGCTCCAAATGAGTATTTTTGAATTAACGAAGTTTTTTTGTCAACCCAGAAGTTGCGCAACAATTTACAACATAGTTTCTGTTCTTCTTATTATGTAAAAGAAAAAAAAAAAAGAAAGATTTGGTTTAATTGCCTTGGTGAAAGTTTTTGGAATAGCAGAAAGTTTATTTTTTCAAGGAATGAGGTCTGGAACCGAGTTTGTTGCCATGACAATATGAAATTACTACTGTTCTGAAGAAAACCTCAAGATACATCTTCAGTTCAAGTTTGGTTTAAATTCATCCAAAGGTTATGGATTGGCAGCAGATTTTTAAAAATGCAAATCTAACTAGTTATCACACTTGTGACGTCATCAGTTTAAAACATTAAATGTTTAAGAACCATAAAAGATTTTGCAAATTTAAGTCCTCATTCATTGATCAAAAGATTTTGGTTTTTAACCGCTATTCCTCATTTAGCAAGGTCTATCCGCTGGATTAATAAAATTTTTCACTTCATAGGCACTTTAACTCAATTTTAGCCTCTAGTAAGTCCCTCTGAAAAATACTTTTCCCTGGTACTAGCCCATTGAAAATCTAGCTTCTTTACCAAACAAGTTTAGATGCATCTCCATGGTTAGCTGCTCTTGACACAGTTTCCTCCTGATTTGCCACCTCTAGGTCGTCCCTTTTACTACTAACCCTTCCAAGGTATAGTTTCTCAGGCAAGTACCAGAAGTTAGTTCATCCCAAACCTGTCTACGGAGTATGGTAAATCCCCCCCCCCCACCTCCGTTACAAACAGGTCCTCTAATAATTACATTGAAGTACATCTAATACATGTTCTTGTCAGGTTATAGAGGCTTAAACAGGTTTGTTAACAATACTATACTTGCCTTGTTGTTTACTGGCTTGTTCCAAGGCAGTAGTAAGATCCCACATCTAAAACACAATATTCCAGTTAGCAGGTGTTAATATTTTTTGTTTAACATAACAGAAAATTTTCCGTATGTTTAACATCGCACTAATAACCATACGGGGCTACCATCTTAAGGATCACTGAAATATCTTCTCTAGCCCCTCATCTCCATTATCCACACGTCGTGGGTTCGTACACTCGATAAGCATTTGTAAGTACTGAACTCGATAACTATTATCAAGGTTCTACTGAAATTGTTGTCTATACATACCACGCGCAAACAATCTTCACTTATACCGTTATTGTAACTGCTTGCCCGAACATTGATTTCATACCTGCACGCTGCCGTTTCTGTGACCGGTAATTAGATATCTCCTGGGCCGTGACCCCATCCGGCTCGACCCCTCGCACTCGTGCACACAGTAAGAACTGATGTTGCTACCGTCCACTGATCGTACTGTACATATTCTGCAAATGGGTTTAAAAAGTATCACGTTGTGTCCTTTGATGTATAAAGTGAAAAAAATGTCAAGGATACACTTGTTTTAAATCTTATGAGGAACCATGCGATTATATGTTTATGATACTGAGGGAAAAGTTCTTCAACTTCTGCAGAATCATTCGAGAAAACATTGCACAACTAATTTATTTACCCAAAATTTCTTCGAAAATTACCGGAAACGTTCGGAAGTCTTCGGAAACGGTTTAAAATAATTTTTAAGACTTTTCAAAATTTTCGGAAAAACTTCGGAAATCTTTGGAGGTATTCGGAAATTTGAAAATGACGTTTGCAAACCAACGCCCAATCAATGCTTAGTAATATTGCCCTGAACCTAGAAAAAATGTCCCCGCTTTTTATCTAATCAGCGCGAAGCAATTTTGCCCTCTATGTTATAAGCTGTGTTAACTGTCAAATTCAGGCGTTTCCGTGAGTACACGTGCAAAGACTGGTAAGCAGACTCAAACAGACAAACCAGGTGGAATAACGAACGGACAGAGAGAGGGAGGAAGGATTGTCCGATGGTGCAGTCTGTTAATGAAATAAAAAAAATAGCAGACCTTTTTCCTGTGGACGAAATTCTGACAAACACGTGGTCAGTATCTGGAACAATCTTTTGCACAAACACCTGTTGATCGTCGCGCTCTCCAAATGGCCCTGAGTACACAAAACATAGTTACTAATAGGCGAACACTTTTAAAACCAACATCATCCCCCTTTTGTCCTCTAAAACGCAACGCCTGTAAGTACTGGTGGAGTAACCAGTAACTGGTATATCATAATTTGTAACCCACCCAATAATTTTCGTGCAATCTTATTGGATAAAACGCATCACGTGGTACAAAAGTGGAAGTAGGTTATCAGCGAATATACCCCTTCCAATTTGATAACTGCCCTGCGATTTTGTCAGCCATTTTTAATTAAAACAACAAACGTTATTTTCCAAATTTTGAACACGTTTAAATTGATAGACAAGGAAATTAATTGTTTCGCCGAGTCTAACAACAAAGATGTTTAAAAATGCCTGATTTCAAAGGCAATGCTAGACAGCACAAAAGAGTCGATAAAGTACGCCGTAAACGTATTTGAAGGTAAAAAGAGCTGCGAGTCCGCTTTCGCTAAACAACAGTTTCAATAACAAGCTTAACTAAACTTATCAAGTCTCTAAAAATCTGTAAAATATCTTAAGCTTAAAACTGAGAGTTTACATTCCATCCCATTTCAGTTAGGTGAGGAAGAGAGAAACTTTCATCGCTGCAATTGTACACAAAGTTTTTTCGAATAAAAAATTATTGGGAGGGTTATAAAATAAATAAACAGACCCCCCTACCCCACCCCCCACCACTTTTTTAGAGCTCAATATTTTACTGAACATGATATTTGCTCCTGAAATTCAGCTTCAACAAAAATAAAACGTTTCTTTGCGTTGGATATGTACACTATTAGGGAACAAAACCAGGACGAAGCAATGGCGAGATCTTTTGAAACTTTCTAACTGGTTAATTTGATTGTACTTTGTGCGAGGTATCAAGAATGAAGAAAAATAAAGAAAATTGGTTTAACTTCCAAATAAAAAGTCGGTGGGTTCATTTACTGAGCATTCAAGGGCCGAGTTGTTCAAAGGTTGATTAGCGATAATCCTGGGTAAGCTCTTAACATAACCTATTGGTTGTCATGGTAACTAACCCTGGATTAGAGCTAATCGTCTTTTGAATAACTCGGCCCAGTGCTCCTCCAGGTGTACATATCAAGTCCGATTCCGCGATATACATTTCAGGATGTACTTACCAAGTGCGTTCCCAGATGTATAGCTTCGGTGGATTTCTGACTCTTCAAGGGACACGACATTGAAAGATGCCAGGGGTGTTGAGCCGGGTTGTGTGGAGATCATACCACGAAACCGCGTCACGTTCCACGTACGAACATGGTTATACTCTGAACAAACTGTTGGTAAAGATAGAGACCAGCACCTTGTAGTGATATTTCTTGTGTTTCAGAGATTTATCATATCCGACCAGTTCCATGAAACTTTAAAATTAATTTTCAGGGAAAACTGCCCACACCCTGCTTGTATGCAAGGTATGCCTTGTATTGACATGTGATTGGCTAAAAGACAACAGTCCATTTTTGCTTATTGAATTCATAGGTCAACCAAAAAATCCAGAAAAGACATCCACAACTGCCACCTGGTTAGCCCAGTTGGTAAGGTGTCAGTCTGTCGTGTAGGAAGATGAGTTAGATATCTGGTGCCGGTCCTTCGCTCAGGATCTTAAAATAACTGAGGAGAAGGTTCTGTCTGCTCTTTCTGCAAACGGTTAGACCTCGTGTCTCCTCGGATAAGGACGTTAATCTGAAGGCCCAGTCTCTCAATCTCCTATCACTCGGACTCAAAATAACTATTCAACCCTCGAAAATTAAAATTTCGGGAATTTCGAGGTTTTTCCACAAAAAACAAAATTAGGAATCGTTAAGCCTACCTGATACAAGGTGTTTTTCACTCAGCATGACCTTGACTACAGGACTGCGGTGAACTGTGAATGTCTGGAACAACTGAGGACCGCTTCCCACGGTCTCTGGGTGCTGCACGATTACCCTCACAATCCCTGAACTGGTGCCGTATGCAATTTCTATCCAATTTCCACTAAGACCTGTAAAGTCATGACACTATTAAATAGTGACAAAGCTTCGAAGATAACTAAACACTGACGTCAGACAAAAACAACTGAGGTTAAGGGTACGTTTCACCAAAAACACACTTTTTGGCGACTTTTAATGATGTTTTTGATGATATCTCCGTCCAAAGTTAAAATTTTGAAAATCAGATCATACGATTGCACTCAAGAAAAAAGCGACTTGAATGTTTTCAGATTTTTCGGATGAGTTTTGGGGTAGTTAATAGGTTTTGTAATTGGTAGATTTTAAGAAAAATTTGAGTTTTGTGGATTTATAGCGAAGCACAAAATTTTGAAATTAACATTTGATAAAAAAAAAAAGCCAAACCATCCTCAAGTCAAAGCTGCACTTGTGTCTAGTCACGAGGGACGGTTTGATGATTGTGCTCAATATTTTTCTTATTCAACAATTCACTTCAACTTCTTCACTACCCACCAGCGTACCAGGTGACACGCCCCCTTAAGTCTAACTAACAAAACATTTCGCCCATTACTACTGATGCCATCATTGACCTAGTCATCAGCTGTTGTCATCATTGACAACCACCACATGTCGATTTTCATCATCAGAATGACTTTGAAATATTAATAATCTTAGTAAACTACACTTAAAGTGACAAGTCTTGATTCACAGCTTTCATTGCTTGCTGGGCCAGAGTGGGAAAAATTTTCTAAAACAACATATTCATTTCCACTAGTCCTCCGTACAAGTACACACATTCTCTAATACATTTAGGCCGTGTTATCTTGGGACCAACCAGTCCAACCTTAACCGGATTTTGGTCGTTTGGTTGAAACTACAAGTGGAACAATTTTCTGTTCTTTTTTGGTTGAAACGTTTTCAACCCTTTTAATCAGGTTCAGAGTTTGTTGAAATGGTTGATCAACCAAACCAGGCGAAAATGGTTGTTCCCAAAAGAAGACGACGTTAGTTGTCTAACAATAAAACATTTTTCAAATATAAAACAATAAATAGCGACAAACAGCCATCAAGTGTAGTCTTTCAAGTTCTCAACATGTTACCTGCAAAGACTTGGCAAAATGAAAAAAGAAAGAAAATTAAATTTGAAAAGTATGACACTAGTTACTGATCAGCACAATCAATTTTCTGCTTACTACTCCGTTGGAGTACAGGTTTTAAAATGCTTAGCTCTGTTGCTACTCTGAAACGCTGCACAAAACCACCAACTCTGCCATCTTAATGACGAGTAAAAAAAGCAACCCTTGAACTTACATGTCTTTGGAGTGAGGTAGACACTGAGGGCAGTTACCATGTCACCATTGGGGTCTTTGTACAGTTCCGTCACTAGCAAGTCGTTATCCTTCATACGCAGTGGAAACTTCTGCATGTCTAGAAAACACCAACATAACTGAAGCTTAGATGAACAGTAGTACATACGAGAACTACAATATATGATACAGTAATATATATGTAAGCATTGGTTAAATGGTATAAGTACCTTTAAAAAACTAAACATTTTCGATCATACGATCATCTTCAGAGTTACAAAATTGCAAGCCACCAGAGCGGTTTTAATTCTGATTTGATAGAAAACGTTTAGCTTTTAAAGAGTACTTATACCATTATTTTTACCTATGCTTACATATACTTTTACCAGGTGGAATTATGACTATAATGATACAGTAATGATTTGGAGCCGTGACAATTTGAGTTTCAGGTTCCCTGGCCGGCTTGTTACAAAATTTAGAGAGAAAATTAGAAGCTTTTTGTATTTCATCTAGCATAGTTTTTGGCAGAAGATCAATTTTCTATGTTATGAAACGAACGAAAAAGGCTTGTTAGAAAAGTTTGATATGTCCCAAAGTTTTTGAGTATAAAAGCAATCATCACGGATAACAATAGCAGCAAAATGTTTTTGAATATGTTAGCTGAGTCAATTGCATAAGGAATACAAGTAGGGATAAGCCAAACTATGGGTGTTTACACTAAAAAGTGCAGATTGCCAACTGCCACAGCAGCACTACTGAGCGGTTTCAGAACTCGATAATAGAAGACGATGCTAAACACTGTGGCTTACAACACCCCCCCCCCCAACCTTCCATCTTTGCCATTGATCATTCCCCTCTCAGTCCTGGCAACGTTCGCGTTATACACAGACTACTCACCAATGTAGTATATGGATCCATTACAGCAACCCAGAAGAAGGAAAGAACCAGCAGTATCATAGCTTGTGATGGGAACAACATCTTGTATCTATAAAGGTAAACAAAGGTGGTGCATTTGTATAGCACCTTTTCCATACATGTGAATATGCTCAAAAGCACTTTACAATCAACAGTCTAGCCCCGGAAAACAAAAAGGAGACATACATATACATCAAAGCGGTCCATCTGTGCTAGTACTTATTTTACCGACCTTGAAAAGGATGAAAAGCTGAGTGAGAGTCATCCAAATATTCAACCCTTGCCCAAGCTGGGGATCAAACCAGGGACCTCAGGATTGGGAGGCAGAGATCTTACCACTACACCAACCCCTCCACTATAGCATAAGGGGGACCTCAGGATTGGGAGGCAGAGATCTTACCACTACACCAACCCCTCCACTATAGCATAAGGGGGACCTCAGGATTGGGAGGCAGAGATCTTAC
>JAOBRD020659468.1:0-15022 GCA_027575215.2 Hydrozoanthus sils
AGTTCACAGATGACAACAGTTTTAATCCAAAAAGTAAGAAATTAAGCTTGATAGGAACTTTAACAACTGAATCGACATTTTGTAAAGAAACAAAGTCTCCACAAAAATTGTGTCTTTTTGCGTGGTGTCATTCATATCTTGTATCTAAAATGGTCGTCAGCTAATCAGAACTTGCGTTTTAATGAATCTGTTTTTTAATATTGTTTAGTATGTATTTTTTTTTCTCTTTTAACTGGAGATGATACACTTTCATTATTATACTCTTGTTTACTATGAGTGTTGACATTACTGGTTGATCTTAGAACAAGTTGTTTAACAATTATTTGAATTGTGTTATTATGTGAATGTCTGGTATTATTTATCACCCAGATATTCACTGAACCTGAGCCTAAGAATTGCTGTAGAAAAATTTTCCACAGCAGGTGATTCAGGACTGTAACAGGGGGAGAGGCCGGGAGGCCTATGCCACCACACATTTTAAGAAAAATATAATAGAAAATATCGCAGTTATTCACTTTTAAGCCACACTCACTGTTAAGTTGCAAACCCCATTTTGAACACACTTTTGTCAAGTTTATTTTTGGAAAGCACTCGGGGTTTTTTCCGAAAAACTCAATTATAAGCCGCAACTCCCAACTCAACTTGGCTTTGTGTTCAAGATTTAGAAACTATTTGAAAAATGGTGCAGCTTAAAAGTGAACAACTATGGCAAGAGAAAGGGTGTGGTTGTTCCCGCTCCACCAATATGTCTTTTGTTTTTACAATTGAGCCCCCAATAGTGGAACACATGCTACAGCCCTGTAATTATTAGAGAGAAAAAATAGCCACTGCCAAAAGTTTGTGCAAAAAGTGTTTAATTTTTTTGTTATCATTATTTTGCTCAGTTGCATTTGCTTTTTCCTATGCACCTGTAATAAATTCAATGCAAATCCTTCAGAAATTATCTTTTATGTGTTTACAAGATTTTGTTATAGTTTGTGAGCTAATCGGTTTTGAAAACAAATGCCATGATCTACTTTGTCCTGTGTACCTGTAATAAATTAGATGCAGAGGGAAAGAAACTGATTACTTACAAAGTTTGTATAACTTTATTGAGCTTATATACCATTTAAAATAGTCTTGTTTGCTTGATATTTCAGCTGGTCCTTGCCCGATTTTGAGCACTACTCTTTGCAATATTCAGATTACAATTCATACATCACAGAAGAGGTATGTGTCAATAAAAAGCCATTGTTTTGTATAAAGGTTAAAGAATCACTTTATAAAAAAACAGTACGGTGTCAGGAGTACTTTTTTGGAAGTATGGGATAAAATACTTTTTTGGCAAACCACCTTGGTAAACCCAAAATCCTGATCAACATATGTTCTTAAATTATTATGAAACAAACTAAAAACCTGTGGGTTAGGAAGCAGGCATAAAGAACATTATTTTCTTTTTCAAAGAGCAGGTGTACTACAGGCCCTCTGATATTATGCGATCATGCAATCCCGCATAATCGACCCAAAATCGCATAATGCCGCATAATTAACAAATTTTCGCATAATCCCGCATAAATCGTACTACTAACACAGTAAGATTTTTCTTAAATCTTAAACCTTTTCTTTTTTTCTGCCAGTAAAATAGGAAACTGTCGGTTTAAAATAATCATTTTTGAAATGATTTTCGTGGCAATTTTCATCACAGATTCATTCGTAGGATTATCGTTTGTTTCAACAAGCCTGCACAGGTACAGGCCAGCAATTTCATGTTATAAATGATGATTACTTTGTGTATGCAAAATGTAGTATATCCGGAGCACGTGGGGCTAAATGCAAATGGCGTCGGGAGGTAAGCGGCAGCAATCAAGACGCTAAATGGAGTTTTTTTAGGTGGTCAAAGCACACTAAAGGCCAAGTGATGTGGAAAATAAAGATGACAAAGAAATGGCTGCAAAAAAAAGAAAGCTCAGTGAAAAAAATCGCAGAAACTTGTGATTTTCTAAATTTGCAGATGTAGTATATGGCTATAGGCAATTCCAGAAAAACTCTCAGTTTGGGACTTTATATACCAATGGTAAAGTTCTGCGTTTCAGTATTCAACATACTGTGCACATATTGATTCAACATACTGTGCACATAGTGATAGCCCTTTTGTGGTATTATTTTCATATCTGTTTCCCCTTCTCTGAACACGCTAAAACATAAAACTGTTGTTGGAGCCTACCTTTTGCTCCTTTGTGTGTGGAACCCATTTTTTAAGGGACAAAAAAAGTTCAAAAACTGTTTCATGGAGTTTTGCCCCTAACAACCCAATAAAATTGCTTAGATATTACTTTAAAAAATCACATAATTTAACGCATAATACCTAAAAAATTGCATAATTTGCCGCATAGTAAGCCCTATAATGCCGTATAATTTTCCATTTTTCATCGCATAATATCGGAGGGCCTGGTACTAGAAAGAGGGATTTTGGTGTGCTCTGCGGTGCAAATTTTTCAATTTAGAATCATGACGTTTTGATTGGTATTTGCCTAAAATCTGCTAGCCTGGATTGAAACAGTTGGAATCTTGCTTAAAAACAACTTCCTGGGAACAGATGTGTCCCTGGGTGACACCAAAAAGCATTAAGGTCAAAACAAAGGTCAAGGTAAAAAGGTTACCATGACAGAAAACTCAATATTGAATTGGTTGGCCTTTAATGTCTAACAATTGTGGTGTGTTCATTTTTAGAACCGACAAGAAATAAAGAATGGAGCTGTGCTTAAGCTGACTTTATCACCGGTAATTACAACTGAAGCACCTTAGTGCAAAAAATGACATTAGTCATTATAATAATGTATTATTATGTAAGTTACTCCATGACATGATTCAAAGGTTAACATCATTATCATCATCATCATCATCATCATCATCATCATCATCATTTTCATTTAATGCCCGTATTTTCCCATTTAGGATAGGGTTGGACAGGCAATGACCACTCTCCATGCTCGTCGATCCAGAGTCACTTGCTCCTTCACTCCCAATAAGTTCATACCCTCACAGAATCTCTCCACTTTTTCTTAAGCCTTCCAGGTGGCCGTCGCTTCTGTAACAATTTATTTCCAATTCTAACAATGTAACAAATTGTTAGAATTGGAAATAAATGAAAAAAAATTACAGAAATTTAACAAACACTCAAGGATTTGCAGACTGAAGTCCAAGAAAGAACTCATTTAACAACCTGAAAGCCACTTGTATCTTTTTTGCAGTAGAGCTTTCAGTTTGTTGTTTACAATAAAAAAAATAAAATCATTTCAATAAATGAGTTTGCTTTTCATGATCAGTACATGTTACAATTAGAGCAAGACATACAATTCTCATACCAAATTATATTGTGTTAAAATTATAATTATATTATTTAAAATAAATTTATAAACTGAATAACAAATGAATGAATTCAGGTACTGTTAGTATGAAACCTGCAAACAACTTTTTGACAATCACAGAGGTAACTTGTAAGAACAATTTTACCTGGTTGCCCTGATGAATTGCTAATATTAGTAGTGCTGTTGTTCATGTATTGAATGTAACATTTGAAATAATAGCATTTTTATTGATTGTTTTATATTGCCTTTTTTATATATATTAGGCAAAGTTGGCAGATACAGTGTTTCAAAGATTACATTCAAGTAATCATGAGGAGAAATCTCAGGCCTTAACACAGCTTGCCAGCATCTCAGAAGTAAGAAGGCTGCAAATTACGTATTAGAATTCTTCCTTAAAATGCAAAAATTTTTCAATTCATATATGAAATATAATTGGTTGGAGTTTTGACTATTAATATGAAGCAGAGTATATTTTAGGCTACACACATAAATAAAGATAAGAGAGGAGGTCAGGGTTTGTTTCTATACTTTCAGGATGCATATGGTGGTTTACTTTGGGGACTCCTTATTAATCTCCTAAACTAGCTTAGCTTACACTTTCTTAGGAGGGGGGGCTTGGGTGGGTGGGGACTATACCTTTAAAGTGATTTTGCTTATTATATGTTATCATACTATTATATTCATAGTCTTTAAGGTGAAGATAGAACTTAGCTCCAAAAATGTTTCAAGTAAAGTTATTGTACTAGCTAAAACAGAACTGTTACAAACCAAAGCTTATTATATTTTATGTAATAATACAATATTCTCTTGAGCCTTACCATGGTATGCTCTTTGTCCCTAACCAACAGGATGCTGCATTTGCTCAAGAATTCAAGTTAAAAAATGGACTGGGTGTTCTGGTACAAATGGTGGAAAGCAAGACAGAGTATGGATTTGTTTTATAGTACAGTTGAATCTCTCTCTTATAAGGACACCTCTGATAAATATCGAGACTTCTCTAATATGGACACCTCACTAATATAGACACCTCACTAATATGGACACCTCTCTAAAATGTCCCTCTAATATGGACCTCTGTCCTATATTCGAGAAGTGTCCATATTAGTGAGGTGTCCATATTAGACAAGGTCCATATTTGAGAGGTGTCTACATTAGAGAGAGGGACATATTAGAGAGGTGTCTATATTAGAGGTGTCTATATTAGAGGTGTCCATATTAGAGAGGTGTCTGTATGTGAGAGGTGTCTGTTTTAGAGATGTTTTCATATTAGACAGAGGTTCATATTAGAGAGGTGTCTATATTAGACAGAGGTCCATGTTAGACAGAGGGACGTATTAGTGAGGTGTCCAAATATTCATCAGAGGTCCATATTAGTCAGAGGGACATACTAGTGAGGTGTCCATATTAAAATCTCTCTAATATGTATATATCACTAAGGTGCCCCTCATTCTAATATAGACACCTCTCTAATATGGACACCTCTTTAATATAGACACCTCTCTAATATAGATCTCTGTCTAAAACAGACTCTTCTCTAATATGGACAACTCTCAAATATAGACACCTCTCAAACATGAACACCTGTCTAGTAAGTCCCTCTCTTTAATATAGACACCTCTCTAACATGCCCCTCCATCTAAAACAGACACCTCTCTAATATGGACACCTCTCTAATATAGACACCTTTCTAATATGAACATCTGTGTAGTATGCCCCTATCTCTAATATAGATACCTCTCTAATCTGTCCCTCCATCCAAAACAGACACCTCTCTAATATGGACCTCTATCTAGTATGTCCCTCTGTCTAATACAGACACCTAGAGCTCTAATATGCACCTCCATCTAAAACAGACACTTCTCTAATATAGACACCTCTCTAATGCGAGCACCTGTCTAGTATGCCCCTCTCTCTAATATAGACACCTCTCTAATATGTCCCTCCGTCCATCCCTCCATCTAAAACAGACACCTCTGGCCCTGCACATGGTACTGGTTACAGTTTGAAACTGACAATTTTTACGCACTAAAATTACCATAACTCGGTACATTATTTAGCTACATTCTTGAAAGTTGCAGAAATAAGAAGTCACAACGTATTCTTTAGTTTTGTAAACTGTGGGATCTGGTATAAATTTCTTTCTGGAGAAAAGCATTATTCTTTATTGAAAAGTGTGTTTTTGACGCGTCACATTTTTGTTCAGCCTCAGTTCTGACTCAATTTCTCTCAAACGAGGTCACCAGAAACAACTTAATTCAGGGAGGGACAAACATTTGAGTTGAACCAACAGGTTTATCTTTTTCTTCTGAAAATTATTCAATTATCAGCGATTGTGGTCAGCCGTAAATTTGGATACGCTACTGCCGAGGTAAACATTGGACATCTGTTCAATTAGTTTCGAGATGTCAATATTTTCTTTCCATTCAGTTATAACTTAAACAAATTCTATTGGCTCATCTCAAATATTTTCCATTTTTGTGAATAAAATTTACTTACCTAGACATGATTTTGTGTTGTGGAGGTATTTTGTGCGGCTGAACAAAATTTCTTGCCACAAACTTCTCTGGGTCTGTGCATTTTTCGTGCCCTCATTATGCCCCGGAAGTGAATGAAAGGCGAGGGCATAAAAATTGGATGTCAGGGCATGAAAGGGCATAAAAGTTAAGCCTAGCATAATTTTTATGCCCAATGTATTCGTTAAGGGCATAACTTTTAAGCCCTAAGCCCCTCCCCCTAATTTAATGAGAAACATTTTAAATTTACAGTAGTTGTCAAATAACTATTATGCACCAAAATCTCAAAAGAAACAGATACGTTCAGAAGTTTGCACTCAATCTCGCTGGAATCATCTAGTTCTTGCAGTAGTAATCAATTGTTATAGTTTTGAACACCATAAAACTGAGTTTTAGATTCCCCAACTAAAAATCAGAAATTTCAAAAATAAAAGGTGACCTTTTAGCGTACTTTGAAACTACAGAGATTATGCACCCACTTCGATGAGAATGCCGACATTTTAAACACTTCTGAACTTTTCAACGTTTTGCCTTTTGGTTGATTAAATGTATTTAATTTCATTTTCTCTAATTTGCTCAGTGCTTATTTAGAGCTATATCAACTTGAAGATTCTCGTATTATTAAGTTTCTACCAAAAAGTGGTTAAAATCATGTTAAATTGTACACATATCCATGGCAAGTAAATTTATTTACAAAGAACGTGCTCTGAAACTTACACCCTTTTTTCCACTCTAGTGGCTGTAGGAAGTGTCGCATCAATAAGGCGCTAGCCTACAGTTTTCACCGATTTTTCCAAATTTCTACAACTAATTTAAGTGTATAAAACCGTGGCTTCAGCAATTTCACTTCGAGTCAAAACTCGTTTGTTTGGTGAAGTGTTGCTTTGGTAAAAAACGTAACTAAAGATAATAGAGAATAGAAATCCAAACTGAAATCGAAGAGCAATGATAAACTATTTTTATTATAATTATAATTATTTTATTAATTTTTTCTGTGAAATATAAACACTTTAATTCAAAATACAGTTTTCAGTATTTTCGACCTAAATTATTAGATATTATGTGTTAGTTTGAAAGCGATAAACATCTTTAGTTTACAATTACTATTTCCATTTCCTTGAAGAACTGCGCATATTCCGCTTCTATACTTGAGATTTTGAATGGTTTGGTTATTGAACTAAAAGTTTAAAATTAACTTTACGCAAACATTATGCAGTTGTTCACTCATTCTATTTGAAAACAAGATTTAGCAGACTCTCAATTGAAATTTAAAAGTATTCTTTTTAGTAAATGTACCAAAACATTGACCACTATTAGGTACTAAGTGATTGACGCTTTCTTGTATGTATTAAGTTGTTTGTTGTCGTCAAAAATTACATAAATTCAGCCACATACAGTGACCCACAATCTGTTTTATCAATCATTAAGTGTGAGAGCAAATCATCCATGAAACAGGAACACTTTTATTCACATTTCATTTTAAGCGATAGCCGATAACAACAGCCTTGCACACACGTTGTTATTTGGGGCTCAACTCGTGAAACAAATGATTGACAGTTTAGGTCGCACAGAAGGGCATAAATTTGATGCCTTTAGGGTATAAAAATCATGCCCGCATTATGCCTTCAATGTTGCAAAACTCTGTCAGTTCACTTCCAGGCATTCAAAGGGCATAAAAGTTATGCACAAGGGCATGAAATTAGGATCATGCCATTTCATGCCCGGAAGTAAAATGACGAAATGAACAATCTTTCGGATGTGATGTGAACTGTGACCAGTACCGTGCGCAGGGCCCTCTCTAATATGGATCTCTGTCTAATATTATTTTTATTCTTATTCCAAATTTTTGTGCCGATGATAAAAAAAAGTTTTAACTTTGAGTTTATTATTTCCAGCAATGCAGAGAACATGGCCAATACTCTGACAGCTTTCCAAGAGCTTATGGAGCATGGAGAAGACCTTTGGGACCAAATTGTTACACACAGATTCATTAAAAACGTGAGGTTTGAGTATACTACAGATTATGAATACTGTAGTTACAATCATAGTTTTAAGTGTGCAAACATGTGATGAATGTGGTGCCCCAAATTATAATTAGAGTTAACCATCATGATGGCAATTTCAATATGCTCACAGCAATTTCACTTTGCTCACAGTAAATTCCATTCTTTCACTGCTGCAGTTTCAATTTACTTATAGCAGTTATTTCAGTTAACTCAAATACTTACAAATTGCATAAATTTGCATACATCAAAAGTATTACTTGAAACGTGTTATCAAATACAATAACTAAAGGTGTTTTATTGAAGTTGAGTGGTAATTTATTTTTCCAGTTTAGTTTTCCAAGATTGCTACTTTGAGATGGACAATTACTTTCAGGGCTCAATAGAAGGTTAATGTCACTGATTTTATTTTTGAAAAGCCAGTTTTTCTGGAGAGGCAATTATTTCCAAAATTTATTGACAGTGTTTACAACTTTATGTTGATTTGATGCTTCAAAATGCAAGAAGTAGAAAATTTGATGCATAGCTCAAGAGGTACACAATACATTACCCAGGCCCTTTAGCTACTGGACTAGTTACTACTGAGGCAGTGTAACATCACATGGAATTATTGGGAGGTTACTGTAAGTTGCACATCACTTTATATTTATTATTTTATTTACTGACACATTCTACCCTTATTGAATAAAGATTAATGGCTGGGACCTGAATGGTTTAACAACCTTGTCAGTGTCCATGGATGGTGTGGCAAAAGAAGGCTGCTCCAAAGTTCAATACATCATTATAATAACTAGCCCAAGAAAAGGAAACAGTGTTCAGTAAATCCAAGTTTTGGACCAATTAAGAAACGGGTTTTGAACTAAATACGACAATATTAATATTTTTACTTTATTTCAAGTCATGGTCATGTTGAAAATTGTTTACAATCGCAGTCAGTATTTACATATTTTGCATTTTAGAATATTAGCTCTAGGTCTCTAGAGGCTTTTAGGCCTTGCAAATAATACTGACTGCACTTGTAAATAGTTTTCAACAAGACTATGACTTGAAATAAAGTCAAAATATTGTTGTATAAGTTCTGCTTCTTTTATTACTCACAAATATAAATACTGACTGCACATGCTAATAATTTTCGACATGAGTATGGCTTGAAATAAAGTCAAAATATTGTTGTATAAGTTCAACACTCGTTTCTTGGTCCAACTTGGATTTACTTGGATTTACTGAACAATGTTTTCTTTTCTCGGGTTAGTTATTATAATGATGTATTTAAAACTGTCAGATCAACATGGCTAATGTTCAATCCTTGACAAGGTCAGGGGGGTCACCCCAGGGCAGCCTCGTGCTTGGCGGTCACAGTTCTTACCGACTGAACCAAGGGATACACACACTTTCAAGCATTTGCTAGCAGACAAGTTCTAGTTATTTAACTTTACAATTGACGTACAGTATTTTATTATTGCTTTGTAGTTAACAATGTTTGTTAATAAACAAACTGGAGTTGATCCAACAGTGTTAAAACGATGCCTTGCCATTCTGGAATCAATTGCTACAAATAGGTTTGTGGTTAGAACACTGTGTAATAAAAACCTTCAAGTTTTCAAGTGGTGCTGTTAACCCTTGCAGTCCCAGTTATACAGATGGTAAATTCTCCCAACTAGAGCCCATACTTTTCATTGAACAAGTTTGGGAGAATTTCACTTTTCATCTTCATTTTCTCATTGCCATATGTTTTTTTTTCTATATATTACGTCAGTAAGGAGATCAAAGTTGGATGCTGATAACTGCTCCCAGGACTGAAATTGTTTTTATTACATATTTAAAAAAATCCAACAAACCCATTCACATGGACAGTGCTGTTCCTCACCTTAAAGCATCTCAAGATCTCCAAGTTTTGAGCAACTTGTTTTTTTTCAAAAACTGATTGAAAATATAAAGGAATAAAATTATGAAGGGTTTTTTCTTGCTTTTAAGCACATGTAGTGCTTCCAGCTGAGTCTTAACTTAAACCAAATGTGAGATTTTAGATGGATGAGTATTGAATTTGTGATTTTGTGGTTAATGAAATAGAGTGTGAAATCTGAACAGACACTCATGTGGACCCATTATAACTGTGCACAGTGTGTGCAAAATCTTTTTGTACTGTATCTTTCACTCCAAAATGCATTCCTTGTTTTCACCTGACATCACAGCGGCCATGTTGGTGTCCTTGCACAAAAGAATTTTGATGATATCTTTTGTTTAAGACACCAACATGGCCGCTTCGTCTTCTGTCTTTGGCATCTCTAAGGAGTGCGTGAAAACGAAGATTAAGTTGAAATCAAATGTTAATTAATTTCTTTTCTTGCAGTGCCCAGCTGTATGCTACAGTTGCTGGTGAAATTAGCTACGAGCAGCTTGTGCTTCATTTACAGAAGTAAGTGTCAATGACCAGCCATTGCTTTCCTCTCAAGGGCCAAGTTGTTTAAAGTGCGAGTACGATGAAAATAAAAGTCATCTTTTTCTTTTTTTGTTTGTCTTAAATTCTTTTTTATGATGTAAAAAAGGGGCTCAGGTAATAAAAATATTAATAGTTAAATATTTTTAAGTGCTTTGAGAAATGAAGCCCCAAAGTTACTCATTTTTGGCTGCAGTGCATGGTTGCTATGTTCAGCAGCAATGTTATGATTGCCATAACAACCTGAAGTTGTGACATTTTACACATAACATGTGACCTAAATAGTAGTAAGCTAATAGTGAAAGTGTTGGAAATATGGCGCCCAAATGAAAAACAGCTTTGGAATATGGTTATTCAAGGCATATTTACACCAATATTAGCGAAAAATATTCAAATGTTCAGATTTCATTGTACTGACCTTTTATAGGCTGATTGGCACTAACCCAGGAATTTGAAATATTTTCAACAGGTCCACGTTTTTGTTTCTGACCTTACAGAGACTGACTTGAGCTGTACAGTTTAGAACTGACAACTTTTTTCCATGGAAAATCTAAACAGTATTTTACAAAAACTGTAAATCTTTCCTTAGAGAAGAAGTTTTGAGTTTTGACCCCAGATTTTTTGGGTGTTGTCAGATATATCAATTATAATTATTTTATAGCCTGTATAAACCTTATTTGAAAATGGCGTGGTTTTAATTTTCTTTTGTCTCCAATCAAATTAGCCTGGCTTGCTAGCCTTGTCTTGAGTCAAACTTTTAAGAAAAGAATATTATGTTACCCAAAACAAGGCAAAGTAGGGCTTATTTGGGTGCAGACAAAAGAACTTTAGAATTGCTGCCATTCATGAAGAAAGTCTATGAAGGGTAGTTTGAGATTGACCCCATGAAGTTGAGGTAAAAATAGGAACAAAACTACATACTCTGTCTTCAACTAGTTCATCATAACATACAATGCAATGTATCAATTTTTTTAACCAAGTGCTACTGTATGATGTTCCACTCTCCAGTGTGTGATTGGTTATGGAAATGGCAGAGATAAGTCCCACTTGTTTTGATGAAAGGGGATCAGAAAGAATTTTTTGGGTCTGAAATTATTATTTTTGGCCAAAGGGATTTTTTAGGGTACTCTATTTTTCTTCATCTCAAAGCAACAATAACATGAGCACAATTTACTGGGAATGCTAAAAAAATTAATTTGTGTATAAGATATGAACCTATCAGAGCCCCCTCTTTCCCGTCATATTACTAGTACTTAACAGCATTTTTGAAATTATTTCTCTTTTTTATAGTCCAAATCAAGAAATTCAGCTAAATGCAATAGCCCTCACCAATAGTTTGTTCTACAAATGTCCACTCAAAACAAAGAGAGTAAGTAAATTGGTATTCTGAGAACATGTACAGTACTTACCTTTCTGTTTGTTTTGTAATACTATTTAAAACTGAAATGCAGAGTGCAGCTAATCCAGTGTTAAAGGTTACAGTCCATTTTTAAACTCCTTCATAAATTAAAGCAGTAGATAAAGAAGTTTTTGAATTTCATTAATAATCAGTTATTTTTTATCATTCTTCTGATTTGTCCCAAAACTTCGACCATACTTCAATGACTGAGTGGAATGGGGAGTGGGTTCGAATCGAGGATGGCATCACTCACAGCCAAGATTTCTTCAGCTTGTTTCAATGGGAAGAGAGCTTACATAAAATATTTCTGAAAAAACTCAGCTGTAGATCTACTGTGTGCAAATTCAAATCAATATTAAATATAGTACCATCAATTCCAATAATTTGTTTTTACTCTTATTGGTTAACCCAAGGTTTTTTTAGAAAAAAAAACAACTATAAAAACAGGTTAGCTACACTAGAAAATTAGTTAATGGAAGCTAAACACTCTGAGCACATTACACATAGTATATATAATAGCTGAAATGCAGTAGAATAAACGCATGTTTTACCACCATTAATATAGCCCAGCATGGACCATGTGTTAAGCATTGTTTTATATTCAAGCTTGATGTTTTTTACAGCAATTTGCAGAAAAGCTGGCAAGGATTGGATTCAGAACTACTCTTTTAACAGTAAGTTTACCAAATCGTGAGAACCATATGTGCACACTTCATGATTATTATTATTATTATTATTATTATTATTATTATCATTATTATTATTATTATGGGTAGCAGTGTCAACACTTTCAGATGCTATATCCTACATTTATGACATAGGGCGCTATCGCGTAACCTATATCACAATCCTACAATGTTCTAAAACGTTCTATTTCTGTTTGAAAAAGGGAGAGTATGAATTTAAATGAAATTTTCCTTATTATTAAAAACCTAGATAAAATTAAAACGTAAATCTGTATTAGTTAAGAGTCTAATGAAACAATCTTGAAGTTCCTGGCAATGTTCAGTGTACTGGAAAGCACTGCTTTCTGCTTTTTTCTCAAAATGGACTTGCTTCTGGATGATCCCACAAGCTGTTTCAGGCTATCTTGTTGTGCTGGTAGATCTTATATCCTGGCAGTTGTTTCTTCAACTCATACCGTAGCAGAGCAGATTTCAGTGTCTTCTCTGTGTCTTTCTCCTCTCTATTCGTCACCCAGCGACAACTCATTTCCAGTAGCATAACTGTCTTCTTCTCCATGTTCACTATCCTTGCATCTATTCTGTTTCACCTCAACATTCTCTGCATACAGAAGCACATCCCAGTATGCCTTTGCCCGCTCACTTTCAAACAGTGCTTTAGGTTGAGCCTGCAAATGCCATGGTAGCACCGTATCAAGTAGATCTAGGTCCACCAGCATCTCAAAGAACAAGATTTTAAGTGCTGCATTATGGCAATTCATGCATCTGGTATTCGCTAAGGCACTGCATCCTGCTAACACATGAGCTTGCGTTTCTGGTGCTTTATGGCACATTCAACAAATGATATTTGCCCCGTGTTCAGTCCTGTCTTCTTTTGATGATATACTTTGGTGGGGAGGTGTTGCTCGTACAGCTCTTGAAGCCCCGTGATATTATGGGTGGGGCCACTCTCCACTCTGACATCCAGCTGAAACATTCCTTGCCAACTTCATCATCCCATCACTGAACCATTAATTTTCCCTGCCAAACCTCTTCTCTCATCTCATCAAAACTTCGCTTCAGTTGCGCTCTTTTCAGCCATGGTCCTATCTTTTTCACTCTTACCTCTGTATTATCAGCCTCACTGACAGCTTTTGGTTCCAGGAAGTTCAGGTTAAGCTTGAGCCCTAGCTCTTTCGCATACTTCATCGCATCCTTGACTGGAGATCGTTGCCCTGTTTCTTGTGCCTTCTCAAAATTCCTCACAGTTTCCATTGTTGGGTCTTGATTGGCATACAGTTTTATCACTGACTTGACTTTCGTAAGCTTGTACTCATCCTCAATACTTGTGAGACCACGACCACCTTTCTTTCTTGGAAGGTACATCTGCTACAGACCCTAGCGGGTGTTTTCCTCCATTCTCTGTAACTATCTTACATGATTCCCTGTCCAATCTCAGCAACTCTGCCAGTGACCTCATCTGTGTCCACATTAGATATCCAATAACTGGCAAAGCAAACTGCTTACTAGCTTGTACTTTATTGTAATCAGAGAGGAGACTTGACCAAATTACTGATAGCCGGCGTAAATATGTGCTAACCAAGTGCAAGCCAAAGTATTTGTCTAATTGTCCAATCTAATTAATAATTTTCTCACCTTACATCAAGGAACAGTCCCATTGTATTTCCTTTACGCATCGTGACTTTAACAACAGTTTAAAAACAATTCTATCATATTTTTTTCTGACTATAAATAAGACTGTTTGTTAATTTAAATTTTAGTTTCTTGATAATGTAGTCTGGAGGACTTCAAAACGTAGAATTTTAATTGTTATAGTTTTGATTGTAAGTGTTTAGTTTGTTATAATAAAGGTTACTGTGAATCAAGCAGCGTGTGCTGAGTTATTTCTTTCTGTGCAGAATGTGGTGCGTGGAACCAAGGGAGTGAAAGATGAAATGGCTCACCAACTCTATGTGTACCAGGCACTTCATTTTAGCCTTCTAGAAGACAAACTGATGGCCAGCGGCAATCCAAATAACCAGGTTAACTTGTTAAGAACCACTTCCTGTAAGACTGTATTTGCAAATCACCTGAAGATGCAGGCCTAACATTTATGTTCATCTTCAAAATATATTTCAGAAATTTGACAATTATTTTCTTATTTTTTTTTGTATATTTGACTTTTTCATTTCACCCCCAAAACCAAAAAACTGCCATAGTTGTTCCATACTTCATACTTCACAACTACTTTTAAAATGAACAAAAGGAACATGTATGTTTTGGAACTATCCTTATTTGTGAGAATGCAAAAACCTTACAGCTATCAGGGTTTTTGTAATTTTTCAAGTAGAAGGGTACTCGTGATTTAGTAAGTAGGTACAAATGTATACTGTAGCAAGTAAAAGTTACACAAGCTCCCTAGGGTGGTCAAGTAACATTATACTCAAGATGAGCACTCAGAAAATTCCTTGTTTAACCTACATTATGATTATGTATCAGGAAAGTGCGTATTTTCAGTAAACTGTTCGAAAAAAGCACCATCGAGGTAGCCAAGTACTACAAACAAAGCAGAAAGGCACTGATATCCAGGCCTTGACTCTTAATGAACCACACCCCCACCCCCCCCCCCCCATTCCTGGTCCTGACTCTTAACGAGCCCTT
>JAOBRD020659574.1:3763-15022 GCA_027575215.2 Hydrozoanthus sils
TATAAAAAGAAATTACCATATTTTCCAGATTATAACCTGTGTGTTATCTGTTATTTTTGCCTTATATTAGAAAAGGTACAGGTAATCTACCGCTCATAATGTTTTTTGGCCCACTGGTATCACTTAAATCGTCCTTACTATCTGGAAAAAAAACCAAAAAATGTTGTCAACATTGTAAAAGGTGCAGGTTATATACCAGTGCAGGTTATCATACTGTTGACTTTTTCCCTCTTAGCCATAAAAATGTGGGGAATTCATGTAGATGGTTATAGTTTGGATATAAAGGTAATAATTTTTGGATAGTTAGTTAGGCTGAACTCCTGTTTGTGCCATTGGTAAAATACATTTAAATCATTTTTACTGGGCTACCTGTGGTAAGCCTGTGAAGTCATGGTCTGCATTTGTTTTTCCGTCATCATCGTCATTTTCGACCAGACAAATTTTTGATCTCAATAACTATTCCTTGAGGCACCAGCTCAAGCACATTTTTGGGACTCTGGATTCACAAGATTCGTTTATCCCTTGATCATAGTGAGGGAAAGAAGAAGAAATTTCAAAATGTCAGAAACAATCTGATTCTTACACTCAAATCATTACAAATGCACACTGTGCTAGTGGTTGACCAACACTAAAAGATCGTCATGAACATACTTGAACAGCTTGTTTTGCAGACTAAAAGGAAATGTTGAAGCAAACAAATGAGATTATACTAAATGAGAAATTCGCAAGGCAACTAAATGAGCATGCCTAGATGGGAATCCCAAATCATCAAGTTTAGAACCGTGTTCAAGTTACAAGTCATCAAATCAACTTGCGATCGCCATTTTGGATTTTGCTGATAAAGGATTTCTGTGGCAGAACGAGCAAGTGTTTTTTGTTCGTTTATATGATTACTTTAGTTAAAATTGCTTTTCTTCAATTTTGTCAAAATCAATAGTCAAGTTGTTGTTAAAATTTTGATCAATTTTTTGCATAGCAAAAATTCTGTATAATTACATTTCACATACCAGTGATGCGTGTCACTCGCAGTTCACATGCTCACATAGGTAAAGTTCATTGTGGGCAGTACTGTATTATTCAATTAACTTTTTCAGGTGGCACATTTTTGGGACTTAAATGAAGAATTTGGCAGGCTAAAACTTGTTTGCCTTTGGCTTAGGCTAAAATGAGTCTGAGTTGGGCCAAAAACATATTTGTGCCCAAGAGCATAAACATTGCATATTAAATTGTAAAAACTTAAAGAGATAGTATAATTATTATTAATATTAAACAGGTTAATTATTAATATTAAGCAGGTACTTGTTTCACTCAATTTTGATCTGCTGTTTTAGTTTATTAATTATAGCAGAAACCTGTCCTTTTTAATGCTTTTAATAGAACTTTGTAAAATACTAAATGAAAACAACACCAAGTTGAAGCTAGTTAGTAAATAACCCCTTCCGGCAGCTGGTATATCGGTGGATAATGTCAGAACCAGTGTTTTAACCAGATAACAGAAATGACAGGGTGCCCTAACTCAGAACATAACAACAACTGTTTTTGAAACATCTGCACTCTGATTGGTCAGTTGTAAAGCAAACAGTATGACAACAAGCTCTGAAATCACTCACTGATTATTTTGGTAGAGATTAATATTAGTCCATACGATCATTCAAAATGCTCGAAACCTTTGAAGAATATTGAGTTGAAACATCAACACTTTCTGCATTCTGACTGCAAGGCTGAAGCTTTGAAAATGACATAGCACTGGATGAAATTAACAGGGTTCTGGATAAAGTGACAGGGCACCAGGAAAAGTGACAGCGTGATGCACCCTTTCAATTTGGCTGAGCTAGAACACTAGGGCACTATTTGATGTGAAATGAAATAGTTAGACAAGTTGGTCTTTATAATGTTTTTTTTTGTTCCAACTTTGTGGGGCACAAGAATAGATAAAATATTAAAACAAATCATCTACCAATATAGTTCAAACAAACTATTCTTCTAAGAAGTCCAACAAGGTTAGCTGTAAGATCTCAGTCAAATGAAATACACAAGTTCATCTTTGGTTTTCGGCAACTGTACTGCTGTAAATGCTTACAAGAACCAAGACTTTTGTCCAGTTCCACTAATTCTGTCTTTAGTTACCATTTAGTGAACCTTTTTAACCCATTTTTGTTTTGCTTCTTTTGAAAAATTAGAGCCTAGGAATGGCAGATCCTAGGAAACTGATATTCCCTCAGGAAATTGAAAATGAAGAAGAAAGAAAAGAAATTAAACAGCTAATTGCAAGTGTGGACCTCTACAGGCAACTTGGTATGGTAACAGGTTGTACTGTTTATTTTATTTTATTGTAGGGTTTGTACAGGTCATGGAAAACCTGAAAGTCATCGAATTTTAGAATTTCATTTTCCAGGCCTGGAAAGTCATGGAATTTTGATTAGGGTCCTGTATTTACTCCATGGAAATTTGGCAGAATTTAGATTCACTGTAAATTGATCATGTAAAAAAATAACCATTTCATATATATTGGGTTGGTTTGTCTGTATGTCAATTTTGTTGCCAGGTGAAAACATCAATAACCAGTTACTGTTGATTTTAATTCCTAGAGTTGAACTTGGTAATACTTACCTCGTATGATAATAGGAAAAATATATATTTCATACAAATGCGAGAAAACAAACCCCCAAAAAACATGAAAAAAAACCTGTTAGGGCTCCAACAACAGCATCGAGCCAAATTACTGTTGGAGAGGTTAAATGCCTGTTTAGTGTCTAAAGTACATATTTTAAGATAAAGATCCCCAACAAAATTTTTCTTATTTGGACAAAAGCAATTTTTCGAGGAATGAATTTTTAAATTCAGCATTCATTTGGTCATGACAACCCTTGGCACTGACCATAATGATGACAGGCTCACTGTGATGTTGATTAAGTTGTGCATCAAAAGAGAATTTCTGTTGGGGGAGGAAAGTTTTAAAGAAACAGATAGCAAAAATTTTACTGAACACATCTTTCAAGCATTTTTACTTTCCACTGTTGTCAGTGGCTGCAATAGCTAGGGGCAGTGTTCCTTAATCTAAGCCGTATCAGTATCACGACTTTAAACTAAGTCACATTGACTCAGCATTTGGTTTGCTAAAATGGTTGCAATTTTTATTGTTCTTAAAGAATAAATGATTCATAAAAATGTGCTTTGTTAAAATCTATTTTAGTGCTGACTTGGTTATATAAATTAATCTTTACTTGCATAACGGTTAAATGCCAAAATCATCAGTACACCAAAAATGCACACATGGTGAAGACTTAAGAAGTTGTACCAACTTGATTTAGTCATATACCAAGTTGTTGTACTTACAACATGCTTTAAAATTCTTTTAATTAGCAAGATTTTTTTTCCCAATGCCATTTTCTTTTTCCTTTTTTATAGGGAAAGGAATCAAGAGATCATTGTTTAATATTTACAGAAAAGCTCGTAGAGAGTTTGATGAAAAAAACTACTTGGGAAGGTAACTTTGAAATGGTTTTAAAGAGAGCAAATATCATTTCTGTCAATATTTCTTTAATTTTAAAATGACTTTGGGATCTCCCATGCCTCTATCTTGCCACAATGGGCTTTGGAGTCAACAACAGAAGAAAACTGAAAAGCATACATATCTCTTCCTGAATTACAATAAATGGTTGTGAAACATTACCATCATTGATTGCACAACTGGCTGAATGAAAGAATTATGAACAAACAATCAAGTTCACATGCCATAACTGCAAAACTGAAAAGCGAATTCAATTGATTCGTGACTTGAGAAACTGATTGTAAAACTTACATCCTCAACTAAAACTTCTTTCAGTTCCATCTAAGCATTGTAGAAAATCTTTGAAAAAATCAGAAGTGCATTAGCATTGTAAACTAACTGCAAATATTTCTCACTGGTGCGAATCCAAATGAACTGACCAATACATGTTTGTTTCAGGGATCGAACACATTTGAAGTAGACTAGAACTTGAGTTTCCATAGGGGACATTGCCTCTTTGACTTAGAAATGGATCAGTACATATAATTTTATGTAGCCAAGAAACAGGAAAAAGGTCTAGTGAAGCTAACAGGAATGGAATGTTGCAAAAATTGTATCCAACTATTTCAAACATACCCTAAGCACCTCTATCAAATAATAATTTTTTAGAGAGAAAATTCAGCTTGCTTACGGCATTTCTCGCTGGCACTATTTTCACTCAATTCAATCTCTCTAGTTTATCACTTTAACTGAATTTGAAGTGCTATCCTATTATGTGTGTAGTCAGTGAAAAAAAATCAATAAGCTTAGAAATATAATTTGAAATTGGAGCGAAACTTAAGTCAAATGATAGCCAGAGTAGTTTTTGCCAAAAGGTAGGAAACCCTTTTCATGTTAATCCCCCTAATCTTATTTTAAATTGTTTACAAGTTTGTTTATTAGTAGTTAATGAACTAGTGAGTTTTTTGACTCAAACATTAGACAACCAGCCATGCAAACTTTGCCATGAACATATGAATTTGAGGTCCAGGAAAGTGAGTCAGATTGATCTCCTGGCTTTACAAGCATGTGACATCATCCATAACCATCTTGAAATCAAAATTTATTTTTATATTAAAAGTGACTGGTACCAAATGCCTAAGCAGAAATTATATGGGTCAAACTGTAATTTATTTTGATATCTTGAAGACCTGGTTTGTAATAATGTTCAGAAAATAATACGAGTTATTTTGTAGAATGTTCATTCTAAATCATCATTTTAGCTAGCTGTTTTTGGTATGAACAGATTGCATATGATATTGTGCAGCAAAAAAATACAAGTTAATGGTTCTCATCTCACCATTGCAGTCATTTTGAAGTGATGGGATCAGGTTCATCTCTGATCTTACAAGCAGCTATCTATGTTCTGATCCCCTTTGTAAAATCACTTCTACTCATCTTAAATTGCAATTGGAAATAAGATTTGCCAGAAGGATCGCAAATGTACTGGCTATAGCATTATTTGGCAGTTATTTTAAACCTTGCTTAAAGTCCCTATCAAGCTTATTTTTTTTAAGTTCCAGATTAAAACTGTTGTCATCTGTGAACTCAAAAATTGAGTAACCAAAGAAAATTTCCACTTCTAACTGTATGCTTTTTAATCAAAAGAAGATTGGAATTTAAATTTTGACCAAGCGGGCCAGGGACTGGTAACCTGTGAAGTAGCAGCAGTGAGTTATGTGGTTTCTGTTTAAAAAAATTCATTTCTGTTAAAAAATGTCATAAAAATTTTATTTCAAACAATTTTAAGGGAATAATTCATTGACTAAAGTTATAATGATGTGACTTTTGTAGCCAGAATTGAATTTTTTGAGATAAAAATATAGTCTCTACTTCATGCCTCGTGCTTCGTCATATGCCTTCTGCTACATCATCATTGCATGCTTCAAGTCAAAAAAATGTAACAGGAACGGGGATTAAAGGTTTTATTTTCGAAAATAATTATTATTAAAGGGTTCTACTTTTCATCTGGAACTCAAAAGATAAACTTGATAGGGACTTTAAACTAGTTTGGAAATTTTGCTTCAGTAGCAGTTTTACTGTAAGTCGTTTTGTCTGAACTGAATGTTATTTAGGACAGTGTTTTCTGCTAACTATCTAGTGCATGAATATTTTCTTTTAGTAGCATAAATGGTAGTGATTTTAATATTATTTCGTCTAGATTTAGATTAGCCCCAAAAGCCTCGTTTTGGTTAACATAACTTAATATTAAGGTTAATAGGGCTAATTTGAATGGAGACAAAGGAATATTAATGTAATTGACTTTTGAACATAAAGAAATAATAATTGTTCTGTCTAACATGGATTTATTATATTTATAGTTTTTCAGAGGCAGAAAAAGAAGAACTGAAAAGGTAAAAGAAATAATTATGTGCTATTGTTGGTTTTCATGCACTCCCTTGAGACCCAAAAGATGAGGCGAAGTGGCCATGTTGGTGTTGTACACAAAAGAAAAAAATTAAAATTCTTTTGTTCAAGGACACCAACATGGCTGCTATGACATCAGGTGAAAACCTGCGACATGTAAAACATGCCTTTCACTGAGAGGCGTGCGATCGCACACACATGCCTTGGCACAGCCTAAAGAGCACTTGACATACTTTTAATCACACACCTTGATCTTAAATTTACCCACAGGTAATGCATTAATTTTTCATATCTATCGCATGCCATCACATGCCTAGGGAAGTTTAGGTGTGTGATTGTTAGCACGTCTACCATTTTCTTCAGTGAAAGGCCTGGTAAAAGATCTGCAGAGGAGGTGTCAAATTTCAATACTTAAATAAATAGATTGATGCTTTACACTGGTTTTAATTTTTTGTAGACTTCATGCTCTGCATGGTAATCAATGGGTTAAAATAGGACAGATCATGGGGCGCAGTTGCTTGGCTGTTAACCACGAGTTTCAAAAGTTGCAAAAATGTAAGTATTATTTTTTCATGCCTTTCACACTGAATGCCTAATACAGAGAAAGAGGGGGAAGGGGATTTGTAAACTTGGTTGATAAAAGTTACAGTGCTTGCATCACATGAGGTTAAATATGAAACTTTATGTTTTCTTTTTGAACAACTTTTCTTTTTACATATATGAATGGTTCAGAAATGACTTGTTGAGTTTATTTTCAGCCCTAAAAAATCCATGTAAAGCTGTTTTTAAAAGCGAAATTTGAAAATAAATCATAAAAATGAAGCAAAGGAAAAAAATACACTACAGTTGGACCCTGTGTACAGTAACTCAATTTGCTAAGAGAATGAAATTAATTTCAAGCTATGGGGGTTAAAATTACATTAAGTATATGAGGCAAGTCAAATGGAAACTTGTTTTGCTTCAAGATACACAGGTTTCAAGTTATCAGGGTTTAACTAAAGTACCCATGTTGCTTAAGCCTTCCATTTCTGAGGGGGGAAGGCAGGGGGAAAGGATTCATTAATGCTTTACATTAATAATATATCTACATAGTATTTAGCAGTGCAAAGGCAAAAAAAGAGTTACAACTGATCAATGAAAATTTGAAAAATGAAAAAAGAGAGTTCAGAAATAAATGAATTTGTTTTTGATGAAATCTGAAAATACAGTTTTTTTGATATTCAGGAGTAAATAAAATTGGAAAAGATATTAAAAGGGTGAATGATTCTGTAATGTATGAAAGCCCAAATGTGTCATTTCCACATCGTCCCAGTTTTACAGGGGAGTGACATTTAAATTTTTAATAAACATTTTGACAGCAACTCTATTGTTTTACAATGTGTGTTCCCCCTCCTGCCATTTCCACATTGTTGCTTCCACAAATGTCACTTCCACAATGTCACTTCCACATTGTCGCTTCTACATTGTTGCTATCCGGGATACCTCATATCCATACTCAATATGGCAGAAATGTTTTACTTGCAGATTTTAATAATAATCTTTTCATGTCTCTTCTCGTTCGGCCGTTCCTGGATTTCCTTGCATATTTAAAAATGTAATTGTAATTAAGTCTCTCTCTTATATCCCAACCCCAGAAAGTCCTGGTGATTTGACAATTTTAATTTATGGAAACATTTAAGCTAATTTAAGAACTAGCAATCCCCCAATGTACTGGCAAAGTACACTCCAGCTTGATCCGGTTGTTGTTGAGAGAGTGGCTTAGTCTTATCCAGCTGATAAATCGCTCTCTCATGTTTGTTTACATATTTTATAACTGGTTGCGTTTATTCTGGTAAGGTCAAATAGCGATTTTTGCTGTTAAAATCCAGCAGATAAATTTGACCAGCTCAAGAAAGATCGAATAATCATTATTGATATTATAAAAATCTTGAAACGTGAATTTATAGGTGGCAACTCATGGTTTTACAATATTATATTTACTGGATAATTTTTTGGTTTAATAAGAGATAAAAATTATAGTTTATCGATGAGAACCGTAAAAGAGTATGTCTCCTCGGTGTTCTGCACATAATCATTGGCTTTGCATGTGCAATTGTGGCTTAAGCTTGCATACTGTTCACCTTCAGTTGCATTCCATACTCATGTGAAGATTAAAAGCTCAAACTGAGTTCCCTATGACTTCTTGGAAGCTGCCCATAAGTACGCTTTTTGTGCATCTATTGAGACTTCGAGTAGGTCAATATTTTGTCACTTGGTTCTTATCAATAAACTATAATTTTTAGCTCTTATTAAACCAAATAATTCTCCAGTAAACATAATATTGTAAAACCATTAACCATGACTCATGGTGCTGCAAGGAAATGCAGGAATTACACAATGGCCGAACGAGAAGAGACATGAAAAGATTACTATTAAAATCTGCAAGTAAATCATGTCCGCCGTGTTGAGTATGGATATGAGGTATCCCGGATAGCGACAACGTGGAAGCGACAATGTGGAAATGGCAGGAGGGGGAACACACAATGTAAAACAAAAGAGCTGCAGTCAAAATCTTTGTTAAAAATTTAAATGTAACCCCCCTGTAAAACTGCAACAACGTGGAAGCGACAACGTGGAAATGACACATTTGGGCATCGGTAGTAATGGACTATCTTCAAAAGAATACGTATTTTCATCCAAAGGGCAGGTTTTTTTTAGGTTTAAACTTATTACTTTCTATGATCCTCCATTGTGGCTTTGTTTGTAGATAATTGTGGCCCTTGGAGTGAGGAGGAAGAGCTACAACTCACAACAGCAGTCAGTGTCCTGACCAAAGAAAATAGCGATAAGAGTTTACTTAACTGGAGTGTGGTTGCCAAAATGGTTGGAACAAGGAACCCAGAACAGTGTCGACAAGAATGGTAAACATGGTATTTGCTCTGCCTTAAGAGTTGTGGTTGATAATACTCTTTTTAGACAAACTCAGTGTTTTTTCTTGCTCTGAAGACAACAAAAGTTCCATACCCTTTTTGGTACTACTTTTTATTTTTAGTACATGCAAACTGAAGTATATAATATTATGATCCATCTCAGAAAGGAGTAAGAGAATTAGTTTCTCATTTCCTTACGAATGTGTCAAAGATTTCGAACCGCCCACGGCTTGTTAGTCAACCTCAGATATTAGCCAGGAATCTTAAGCAACGAGGAGGGCAATGGCAACAGCAGGGAACAGTAGTGAATACAAATTTCTGCATTTTGTAATGCACTGTGCCTCCCATCTTCATGCCATCTTCTAAATTACAACACTAGTGAAAATCTCAATTTGAGAGCAGTTTGCGAGCTCGACGTATGACAAGCTGGAATAGACAAGAAGTTAACCAGGGAATCGACTCCCCATGTAAGTCTCTGTAGCTCAGTGGGTAGAGCATCTGACCGGTAATCAGAGGGTTGCGGGATTGATTTCCGTCAGTGACTCAGAATTTTTTCTGAGCTTTCAACTTGTGAATCAATAATTTCTTCATCTCAATTTGAGAGTTCTTTCATTTTTTCATGAGAATGACCAGCAGAAAATAATTGTTCTCAGTGCTTTTTTATTTTTATGATGGAATTTAACTGTAATCTTTTTCTGTTCAAAAAGCGCACTAACTAGACAAAAGAGAGAAAGGAGCCAGGTCTACATGGTTGTAAAAGGCAAGCTAGGAAGGTGTTTTTATAACCTGTCGATGTTGCAATCCTTGTTGCTTGAGCTTAAATTGTGATAATATTTTTAAACTGATGAGACTGGTTGGAGTAGAATTATCGCCACAGGGGCCCCACTCATATAGTTTTAAATTATTTTGATGACAGGAGGGTCCAATGATCTTTTTTCTTTTTATGTCTGAAATTTTAGCCAAAAGGAATTTTTTGGTGTTTGGAAGCCAGGATTCTTAAACAGGATTCGTCTGGGTCGCAAAAAAATTGCAGCAATTTTTTTGGGTATTACATTTTTCTTCATCACGAGTCAACCATTTAACATAAGGTGAATTTACGGGGCATGCTAAGAAAAATAGACATTTTTTGGTAGACACACGCTGAAGTAAAGATTTTTTTGGTATGAAATATTAACTTCTGAAGCCTCCCCCCCCCACCTCTCTTTTAAATTATAAGATGCAATGTAGCAGCTTAGCACTGAGTGTGTGGGTAAACTGTAGCTGCCAATTAGTGCAAAACAGTCCAACTGGAGAAAAATGCACCATTTGCGTGAAAACAAATTTTATTTAGTATATTCTTATGCAAGGCCTATTTGCTGAGACATTCATCAATCATTCATCGTTTTTTTTTGTGCCGAACCATTTAAAGAGGTCACTTATTCTAGGCGCCTGGTGACTAACTGCTCATTTTGACCTTTCCTAACAGGCTGATGCGATTATGCTGGAAAACCTCTGGAGAGAAACCTGACAGGTGGAATGAAGCTGACAGTTTAGAATTGGTTAAAAGGTTCGATTTGTTTCATGCTACTAGCTCGTAATTGTTTATTTTTAGTTTTTTTAGTTTTGAGGCTTTACTTTTTGTCAGGATTCTGTTGTTCATAAGGCTGTCAGTTAACTCTGGTTTCTGTATCCATCTGTACAGTATTAGGCAGTTTGGAGCTTTAAGTACTTAAGTGCCTTAATAGCTTGTAAACATGATGTATATCTGAAGGCTGATTGGCCTCCACTGATGCATACACAAACGCAAGAACCGACGGATGCATGCATACAACTACTCACGCACAGACTCACACACTTTCTCCTTTTCTCTTTCTTACGCACACACAGATTACACCAAATTGAAACGAGACAGAAGCATTGACACATTAATTTCTTTTTGCATTGATAAGATACTTTATTTGTCATTGCTTGTAGAATTTGAGTAGTTTGAATACTTTTGACTAGAGTCTGACAAGGTAGCCAGCTGCTACACTATCCAAGATACTTGTTTTTAACCAACCCTACAGAATAAATGTCTAGCTTTAATGCTCACAGCCTTGATGATAAGTAAAGACTGATAAGCCAGTTAAAGGAATTTAAAGTCTTTGTCCATATCAAACTTTAGGTATATAGTTTTTAAAAAAGGTATTGAATGCCTCGGCGAGTAATATAAACTTCTAGTATATTGTGATAAATAAATTATCGTCGCATTGAGATGATTGGAAAAGCTGACGTTTCGAGCGTTAGCCCTTCGTCTGAGCATCTAAAATATCTTAGAAAATGAAGGCCTTATATAGGTAGTAAATTAGTACAAATGTGCAGTAAGAACGAAGGCGTTTGGTGGAAACAGGATAAAAGTAAGTCAGAAGCGAAAACCAATTAAAATCAGGTGAATGAAAAGCGCTCATTAATTCCATTGGGAGCCAATGTGTCGAG
>JAOBRD020659679.1:0-15021 GCA_027575215.2 Hydrozoanthus sils
CACCCACCCGCCCTGGTTCCGCCGCCCATGCAAAAGATCAAAATTGAGTTACAAAAAAATTAGCTATCGAGCCCAAGCCTCAGCTTGTTCTTAAATTTTGGCAAAACTCTGAGTCTCGTTGTACTTATAAAGTTGTTATATAACAAAGAAAAGCTTGTACAAGCACGACTACCTACCTATATATTTTTCATGGAGACATAAGTTGCATTTTTTGGTCTTGCTTGGGTATGGTTTGGATCGTTTCATAATTTTCCAGTCGATAGAGTAATTGATATTAAGATCTTTTAGTTTCCAGATGTGTTTATTATGAAACAATGCAAAAAATGCAAGTTATGTCTCCATGAAAAATTCCTAATTATCTGTCACCCCGAACTTAGCTCCTTAAACTGTAGAAGTGAGCTAGTTTCGTCATGCCGGCACAGAACAAAATATCTATTGTGTAAACACTGACCCTGTAATTAGTTTAGTTATTATCACTCATCCCATTGTTAATTCGGCTAACAAAAGCTTTTGTTTTGTATCTTGATAAACAATTCGAACCCTTGAAACAAACCAGTCGCCTGAAGAGTGTAGCGTAAGCTAAACGAAACAACGTTGTAGCGACGGAGTGAACAAGAATCGCCGTTTTATTTTTCGCTTATGCAAGTTCTACTTTCACTAAGTATATAAATGAATTGCAGCCCTTTATTCAATCGACTTGGCCACGAGTAATATTTTTTCCATGTAGCTTGTTATCGATGCAAACTTAAAACATAATATACTAAACACAGTTTTCTGTAAATACATAAAACATGGTAAGGTTTATATTTATTCAGGCTAACACGATTACCAACATACGCGGTTTCCTTTTTTGAATTGGGCCCGCCCCGCTATTTTCTGCTACTGAGTAAATGTTTCAAGATAAACTTGTAACCGAGTTGTTCTCAGGTAAAACCAAAACAAATGAGCTGCCATGTGTGTATACACATATTACACTGAGGTTAATTTGATCATAATCAAACGGGGAGCTCGGATTTATGCCTTTTCTTCTTTTTTAGACAATTACTCTAAAGCTAGTTTCATGGAAAACTTTCGATTTTTTTTTTTGGGGGGGGGGGGGAGTTAGTGATTCATACAATAATTTTTAAAAACAGTTAAAAACTCGAACTGTGAAAAACCACTCAGAAAAAGCGTCACAATTACTTTGGAAATTTTTATAATCAAGTGATTTATAACGTGATCATTCCGCCAATTGACTTCTCTATAGGTTCTTGCAAAGTGGAAACACAAAGTGATCAAACAAGCTCTAGAAAAAGAGGATTTGTAAAATTTTCGTGGTCATGTGATTTATGACGTCATTGCTTAATTGTTAGGTATGCCAGAGATTCATATCCAATCGTTTAGTGATAGAAGAGCTATATCTAGATATTGTTTTAGTTGGACTGAGCAAGTTTATTACATTTCGCGTCAAACTTATTACATTTACTGTTTATCACTTTTACTACATTTAGTGTTAAATTATTACATTTGCTGTTGACAAGTTTTATTACATTTAGTGTTAATTTTTATTACATTTAGCGTTGGTATTACATTTAGTGTTAAATTTTATTACATTTAGCGTTGGTATTACATTTACTGTTGTTGTTACATTTAGAGGTGATACAGCTCTTGCGATTAGTACAGATAACTACCACAGATGATACTGGTTTGGAATATGTTGCTGTATTAAACAATTTTCTAAAATACAGTTTAGATGATACCCTTATACAGTAAATTTATATTTTCAAGAAGAATTAGATGCAGTGAAACAGGAAAACAGTTTCAATGTAATGGGAGATCAAAAATATTAACTAAGTAATATTGTTAACGATATTTTATCTTCGTTAACTGAGAATGATCAACTAGCTGTTAATCCGGAAATACTTGAAATATGGACGGGTCTGTCCTGAGTAATAAGGCGCAAACGAACGCTGAAAAGTAGACACTGTACTCGGGATTACCAAGTCAACCAAATATCAGGAAGAACACCAGAGGATTGTCCAACAAACGTCCTTTAATCTTGATTAAGTACTTCAGAAGTCAAGTTCTAGGATCTTCAGATCAAATCCAATATAAATCCTTGTTATCGCAAGTCCAAATTACTCTAGCGAATATGCTCCTATATTTATAGTCCTAGCGGTTCTGGTAGAACCCGCTGTTTAGAACAGGTTTTCGTAATGCTATAATGTTAACAAAAACTCTTGCGTCAGCTTCTTTCTGAAAAGATTGACAATAACGTTGTTCTAGACTATTCAAATAGCGTGGCTCTTTTAATTACGGATACGAAATTAGATGAGGAGTGAAAAGAATATTATCTTAACTGAAACTCTGGTAATACGTATTAATTCTAACTGAAAATTAGTTCTTTTATATCTTCTTTATAATTAACATTCACAGATCAGTAACTGCGTTGTCAGTGCTAAGGAATACTCTAAATGATTAACAATCTTAACTCTCTTGGTTTACTCGGACGTTTCCTAACTTGATTGCGTTGAATTTTGAAACGTGCGATTTAACCTGCTAAAACTTTGACTTTATGTTGCTTTATAATTATGATCTTCGTAAATAAACATTTCTCAACTTGCAATTTTGTGTCATTACAATATGTATTGTACAGTACATTTCTGTTTATTTCTTGCCTTCATTTTTGTAAAAAAAGAACCTATTGAAAGATTTAGGCTAAATTGGTTCTTATGAAAATAGGGTTTAAAATAAGAATTTTAGCCTAACAGGTTCTTAAACTTTAGGATCTAATACGCGGGTTTTTACTGTACGCCTCTTATCTAGGCTAAGAAGACTCCTTGTTCGACTGTCAACCACAAGCTGATATTTTGAGTACTATCAGTTGTTAACATGACTATTTAGTTTGAGTCGGAGCCAATTAAGGCCTTCAATCCCTTTATGAGAGACCTTCTTCCAGCTGGAGAAAGCGCAGATCAATAGACCATTTGCGCTATGGCGTTATTACCACAACTACTAGAATCTTTTTCAGAATTAACTTGTTTTTCAGATGCAAAATTTCCTATGAGAATTTTTTAACATTAGGTGTATTTCTTGGACAAAAGAGATGTTACAAAGGTTTCTGGTTGCAGGGTGTCCAGTGGCTTTCAAGTTCAGTTTTGTTTACGTTTACGTTTGCCACTTTTCACTACCCTCTGTTGTTCTCTAACTGCTGATAGTTTGTTTTGATGTCTCTCCATTTTTTTGTTGCTGTTTCAATCATTAATTGTTCGGCATCAATACCTTGCTTGTCGTTCTTAGTGTATGAGCGAATCCTTTAGTTTAGTGTTTCCCTATGTTTCCATCCTTTAGCAGCTCATTAGTTCCAGCCAGTTTCTCACCAAACTTTACTTCTTGTGTACTTACTCAAGGCTTCACTTGACTGAAGATTGGCTTTTTTTGCTCTTAGTTCATCCATCTCCTGCTTTCGTTTTTTTGCTGTGCATGCTTTCTTCTCTTCTTCTTTTTATTTCCGTTGTTTCTCTTCCTCCTGCTTTTCTTCCTCAGTCTTTCTCTGATACACAGAATAAGCTGAGCTTGCACTGGAGAGGACTGCACGGTTGATTGCTATCTTCTCCGGCCTCATTGTAGGGGGTCTGAAAATTTCACCATATCTTTTGTTGATCTTATCCCATTGATTGTTTCCTCCTTTTGCTTACTTCGTTCAGGGGTTACTACATTATTGTTAACTGAAACCCCCCTTTCAACATCAGCATTGCAATGTGGATGGACAAGCGCTGCTTTCACCACCTTAGCAAGGAGTGGGTACTTGATGTTTCCAACTGCTGTTGTGAGCTGAAATATCTTTCTCCAGTAGTGATCAACTCTGATTTCCTCATCAGTTGTCAAGACCTCATCATCATGCACATATGCTCTCCACTCATCTGACACATATGATACTTCGTCATCTGGAATGTGAATCTGCTTTGCAATATACTCAATAGCTGTAAGTGGTGCCTGTGTTCTTCTGTCGGGATTTAAGAACGACAAGTATTGCAGAAGCTTGTTGGATAAGGGAAGCCTTGTTAGAAGAAAATTGGATACAGCAGAAAAAAATGATTGCAATTCAAGCAAGCAAGATTTGCACTGAGCTTCTTCAACTCCGCTCGTGTTGGTTCCCGCAGGGTTAAATCTTCATAACTAAACTGATTCCCTCTGGAAACATCGAGTTTCGTCAGCCCTGGAGCACTTACAGGTTTTGCCACATCTCCCTTGACAAATTTCAGAAGGAATGTCCTTACAAGGTTGACCATTTGCTCATACAAAATGTGTATCTGCGGTTCATCGTGCTGAAAATTTAACAGGAAATCCTCGAAAAAAGGAACTTCTGAGACAAGGAAGTTCAGTTGCACAAGGATATCTGGTTTCTTGATAGCCTGAAGGCTATACTATCAGGGGTTCTTTTGCGGTCACTTTCTAAGAAGTGCACGGATTCTGTAATAGCTTTCCGCTGCTCTAAGATCCTTCGCACAGATGGTCTAACTGACAGCCATCTTAAACTGGTGTGCTCCAAGATTGACAAGAATCGAAGGCTTTCTGTTCAAAGTCTAGGTTAAACTGCAGTTCCTGTAAATCTTCTCATCTTGCTGCCGAATGCTTGAAGATACTATGCAAGTCAACGGTAAGCTGTTCCGTGTGAATGATATGAATGTTGCTGGTTCCAATATCAACAAACTGAACTGGACAGGCAGTCTTCACCCGGCCTCTTCCTCCAAAAGTCTCTTTATACTAATAATTGTCTTATTAACATTAGGACCATCGCTTCCCAATGCTAGCAACTGACTCAAAAGTACATTGTCATTCTTCAAGCTTGACATAATGAAATTTGAGACAGTTTTGCCATCAGCGTGACCAAAAAAATAGTAGCGGACCCACACTTCATCATGTTTTATCACACTTACCTGTCACATGTAACATTCAAAGAAAATGGCCACCAGGCATAAAAATATAATCACACTTTCTTGCGCAATTTCTAACTGATTGGGTGTCCAAGGTCTGGGGCCGGTTGCTCGAAAGCCGATTATTAAACCAGGATTAACTCTTAGCAAAACCTATTGGTTGTCATGGTAATTAAATTATTAACCCTGGATTAACAGTCTTCTGAACAACTGGACCCTGGAAGCTAATTGGTTGAGTTGTCTTGGGGAATATTCCAGAAAACAAACGCTAAATACATCTTTTAAAGAAATCTTTATATTTCTCTATATTTTGTAGCTTTGTAGGCCTGAAAATATAGGATAATATTGGACATTTTCCCAAATCATAGGACTTTATAGGGCAACCCCGAAAATATAGGATTTTATAGGATTATAGGACACTCAGGACACCCTGTGGTAGTTGTAGTAAAATATGCAATGGTAAAAAGGCCTGAACAACCAAATCTTTGGCCCCTAGAGAGTGGGGGAGGGGGTGCAATGGGTGTACTCGCACGCTCCCCCCCTCCCACAGGCGACTAAGGTCCACGCTTTTGTTGATCAACTATTTCAAAAGGCTACATATCCTTTTTGTTTTTCTTAATTTATTTGAAGTTCAAAATGTGAATAATACCCAGGTTTTGAAGTTGGTTTTCCCTACCTGTTTTACATTTGTCTCAGGCAACGTAATTTTCAAAAATTTTCCGGGAAAGCACGCCCCCAGACCTCGGTGAGACTCACGCCTTCAGCATTCGTTTGGTCCATCTCCTCTTCGCGCACCCTCCCGCAAACTCCATGGCTTCGGGCCGCTAGCCCCACCTAGTTATTTAACTTAAAGGATTTTCTTGGTAATGATTAATTAACTAAGGTAACCCAGTAATGGTAAAGTAATTAACAGTTAATATGGCCGTTTAGGTTTATTGCATTTACACTTATATGTATGATACTAGTAACCACGTTTTTTGCTATCACGAATAAGCCCTATGTTTACTTTCTAGATAAAGTTAGTTGGTCTTTTTTCCTTGTAATTTTGCATCTTATTAAAATATTGATGAGTATTTTGTTATACTTTTTGTTATTAACCCTTTCATCCCCATTGGTCAGTTATCAACATCTACTTCCTCCTTATATAAAAGACATTTGGTTCTGAGAGATTTGATCAAGCAAAAGAACTTGTTCAATGAAAATTATTGGCTCTAGTTGAGAGAATTTACCAATAAAACTGGGGCTGAAGTATGCAAAACCAGTGGTGCAGCTGCAGAGGAAGGGGAATGAGGAGGAAAAGGTGTCCCTCGATTTTAACTTTGGCAAAGGGTTGGGCAGACCTCTAAATAGCCGGGTTATAAATTCTGCATAATTAAAGATATACTGACTTTAATGTCTTCAAAATATGACTGCAATGAGCAAACTGCACAAACGTTTCTCAAAATTAACAGTGACATTCAAAACAAGATGTTTTCGAAGATTGTTTGGGAAAAGCATTCATCTTGCCTCTCCTAGAAAGTTTTTCCCAACCCTTCAGTACCAGTTTTTCTCCACCATTCCAGCCTTGTTTTTGTTTGCAGTTCAGAGAACAGCAGTATTTGGTTTTCAAAAAAGAACTCTGCCATTTAGTTTTGTTATAAGTTATAGTATGAATAAATACAATGTATATATGTTTGGTTTCAGTTTTGATTTGAATTTTATTTTCTTTCTAATTCATTATCATATATTACCATATCCAAACACAAAGGAGAATCAAATTTAAACCAATAACAAAATTGAACGACAGCATTAAATTCTTTTATCGAGACAAAAATACCTTCACAACTTTGACTATTGATTGGTTGAAAAAAATTATCCAGCCTTAATTTTAAAACCATTGTATCTTTGCATGCATTTATACATTTCTCAGTGGCCAAAACAGCTCCAAAACACTACATTTTTGTGAGATATTCCAACTTTGCAACTCAAGCTGCTTTTAAATGAATCAGTTACACACCTGAGTTAGTTTTCATTGACAAGATTTAGCGAGGTATTTTTATTTGTTGCAGGGGTTTCTTCAAGATGAGTTTCAGTAAATTCTGCCCTTCTATTTTCAGTTGCTTCTCCTTGGCATACTTAGTCTTAATACATACCAAGGGGTTTAAATAAGAGTAACCAACAATAACAACAAGAAAGGTCTTATCTGTACCTAGAAAAGCTTGTACCAAAAACAGCAACAATGAATTATTAATTATTTGAACTTAAATAAAGATGGAGGAAAATTTGCACGTCCGTTTTTCAGCCTTGTTTCCAGGGCTTTTTCCCTATGTTGTGGGACCCACCACACCCACAACATAGGGAAAAGCCCAGGGTAAGGCTAACAGTGCATTTTTGCTTCCACATTGAAGTAGTAAAGTTGTAACAAGGCACAAGTTACTCAGAATAACCCTGGGGGCTACACTAGTCACACAGTTTGGCTGTTTTGATTGTAATTTGAAAGAGTGGACAGTATTGACTGGCAAAAATAAGGCACATGTAGGCAACAAGAAAAAGAGAAATATAAAAAATATTTATACATATAATAAATAGTAAATAAATAATAAAAATAAAATAAAATAAAACGAAATGAAAAAAAAACAAGACAAGAGAAGTTTCTTAGTAGCAATAAATATAGCTAACACTAATACATCATTTTGAATTATGAACCAGATACCAGTGGCCATCTACTTGTTGGTAGTACTACCTAAGCTATTTCTGTGGTAATTTTTTTACATTGAAAACACAAAATATATTTTTTGTCATATACGATGCAGGAAATGTTTTTGAACACTGTTCTGTGCAGTATGGTTCTTAAGTTTATAACCACTGTAGGAAGTGTTTTCTATTATACTGATACCTACATTCTATTACCATGAATACCCACCTACTTGAAAACTTTTTGCAACCCCTGAGTATATATTTGGTGTTGATGAGCACCCATACTCGGCTCTGAAAACTTTGACTTTAATGCTGAGAAATAACTGGGCTCCTATATGAAAGGAATTATTTCAAATCAAGTGTTCTGTTCAAAGACTGTGTGTGTGAGCTTGGTTCAGTCGGTGCGCACTGTGGCTGCCAACCGTGAGGTCCCAGGTTTGATCCCCGGCCTTGTCGAGGGTTGAACATTTGTGCAGCCTTCTTTTGCTAGACCGTCCGTGGCCAGGGATGTTAAGCCATTGGTCTAGCTATAGCCTCCCCGATTAGCCAGGCATTAGCTTGGCTAGAAGACAGCAGACTTTGATAAAGTTACTTACTTACTTACTTACTTAAAGATTTTTCTAAGCCTGCTAGTTTTGAAAAGCTCGACATGGAAAGTTATTGCCTATCTGTAGCTGGCTTAACCTTAAAAAATGTACAATGAAAAACATATGAGGGTATTTCTTTTTATTTAGGAGCATAAGTTTCCTTTGCTTTTACTTGCACAATTTTTCTTTTCTCCCAGTCATGGTTTTCAATTAGCAGCCCAGTCAGCCACCCACCATACACACATCCAGTGTCTAAACCTGTGGCAAACCAATATTCCTGCAATCCCCGGCGTGCATCATGACCAAAAACCGCATGTTCAGGTCCCCCCCATACAGTGCCCCACGGCACACCATCGGTTATATCCGACGTACACTGCAGCTCTTCAGGAATATAATTTCTAATGGTTACCATATCAGAGTGTATTTGTCTCTCCAATACTACTCCAGGTACCAACCCTCCGTGTACTACCACTAAAGTTTTGCCTCCTTTCAAATCAATTGTTATAGTGTATGGCATTTCCTGGAGATAATTTTCATCATCTTCTTCTAAATCCAGGATCCATTTGTATTTCTCTCGGAAAGCCTCGTTTTTTCTACGATGGTTGATTTCCTCTAAGGCTGACTGATCGTGATTTCCACGTACTGAAAGAGCTCCAATCTTCCGGGCAAAGCTCACCGCTTCTACACTGTTCGGACCTTTGTTCACAAGGTCCCCGGTTAGGACAATAGTTGTTTCCTCATTTAAAGCATTGCATCTTTCCAGCAATTCCTTTAGCTCACTGCAGCAACCATGTACATCGCCAACGATGAGAAGTCTTTTTTTGAGTTTTTCTCCTCCAACCCTGACGTGGGTTAGTGGTGGGAGCAAAGAGTGTATTCTATAGTTTCTACTAGTTACTTTTGGCAATAAACGAAAAACCTGCAACATATCGGTCAATGACTTTAGCAAGAACAACATAAAACCTAACATCGTTGTCGTCTTGGGCGATATACTATTTTGAAACGAAGAAATACTAAATGCTGCTCGTTTAAGCCATTTTGTAGAATAGGTTACCGCGTACTTCGTAAATGCCTACATATAGTGTTCCTGTATAATAGTTCGTACGCCTCACAAAGAGATTCTTCGCCATAACGTGCTCTGCACTTGACTCTGCACTCCCTAGAGTTCTGGCTAGTCACACGGGGTCTGTCTGAATGCAGGTGGTACCAACAACAGTAGTAACAGTACCATTTCAAAACAATTGAAAAGAAGCCCTTTAATAAAGTTTGAAGCCTGTAACAGATACAAGCAACAACAACACTTCCCTGTCTAAACTATCAACACCAAAACCAAAATCGGTTACTTTAAACAGGAAAATATTTGGACTAATCAGTAAATTTTCGGACAAAGAAAAAGGTTCAAAAACCGGCAATCGTCCAAAAAAAAATAACGAAGTGGCTATATGACCAGTAGCCGCTCAAAGTCTTCAAAAGACTAAATGGGCGGTAGTTTTTAGCTTTCTTAAATAACTCGAGAAATCCTAATCTTCGGGAATAAAGACTATTCTAATGTTATTTAGAATCTAAAAGCGACTTCGATTTTTAATACAACGTTTTATATGTCGCCTTTTCTTGTCTGTACAGACTTTAAACTCGCCATTTCTTGTCACACTTAGCAGATCTTGCCCTCCGGCTCAAGGTCTTCAAAAGACTAAATGGGCGATAGTTTTCAATTTTCTTTACTAACGCGAGAAACCATAATGTTTGGGAATAAAGACTATTCGAACTTAGTTTAGAAAATTGCAAACTACCGCTCATTTAGTCTTTTGAAGACCTTGAGCGGCCAACTCGCCATTCTTGTCAAACTTAGCAGCTATAATTATTATGTAGATCACTGTCACGAACGCGCGCCTTCCCGCTGAAGGTCTTCAAAAGATTAAATGAGTTGTAGTTTTCAATTTTCTAAATAATGTTAGAACAGTCTTTATTCCCAAGCATTATAGTTTCTCGCGTTAAGAAAATCGAAAAATACTGCCCATTTAGTCATTTGAAGACCTCGAGCGGGGGTCGGTCGTGACAGAGATCTATATATTTGACAAGAGATCTTCATGAAATGAAAATTGAAAACTACCGCCCATTTAGTCTTTTGAAGACCTTGAGCCGGAGGGCGAGATGATTGTGCTAAGTGTGACAAGAATGGTCGATTTTGTAGTCTGCACAGACAAGGAAAGGCGACCATATAAAACGTTATATCAAATAATAATAATAATAAAACTGCTTCACTACTCTTCGCTATTCTTGGTGTTGTTTCAGAACTAACTAGTCGAGTTTTATTGATAATTTGTTAAAGTGTAGCTAGTGTCACGAGTTAAAATGTCCAAAAGTTTTTTGTCCAAAATTTAATATTCGAAAGTTCAAGGTACGAATATTTTCGTGATTTAAGAACCTTATTTCCGGCGCTTTTAGTTTTACGCGCGCGGGGGCTTTCGCTACAGACAAAGCAAGGAAGACTCGAAAATAGTCTACTTGTTAAAGGCTTTTTAATACTTAAAGTAAAAAAAAATGTACATTAATGATTAAAACCATGGCGAAAGCACCCAGCTTATCAATAATGGAGAGGTTTTGGGTTGTACATGCAGCTAGTCTATAACGGCACGCTTTAAAAATTTTTCATCAAAGCTTCTCCATGCTCTAGGCCTAAATTTCAAATCTTCCTGGGGATGTGCGCATGTTCCCCTCGGCCTTCTGTGTCGATGTTTGCGACGTTTTAAGCAAACAAGTCTTGCAGAATGATTTCTATTTCCATTTTATTTGTCCTCTAGCTTCATTTTCTGAAATGGGAGAAACTGGATTAAGAAACATGATGGTTTCAGTCGAAAAAACCTGTTATTCCGGGCTTATTTAACTGGTCTTCTCATAGCTACCCGTCTGTCAATCAAGAAATAAAACGTGCTGTCTCGTATTGAGTTCCGACTTCATTGCAAGTCGCTCCAATTAGGTTAACTCTCAATAGAAACCTCAGCATAAGTAGGCAATATCGTTCCAGAACAATAGAAAACTGTGTTCATTTCCGCGCTACCTCATAAAGAACGTTTTGTTTACTCGCTACCTATGGCTATCATTCGGTTTACAAAATTTCTCAAAACACAACTATACTGTGCACAAACTGGACACTAACTGATTTCGTCAGAGCATATCTTTCCGTGCGCAAATGGATTTCGTCAGTAGACAATTTGAATTTTCTCAATGCTAACATATATTTCTCAGCTCAAGGGATAAAGGGCTTAAATGTTTCTGGTCACAAAAATATTTCGGCAATACACAAATTGATACGGAAGTTGAGAAGACGTAAAATTTTGAATTGTTTTTGTAAGGCTAAACCGTTTTTGCTTATTCACTTTTAAAAAATTTGAAACTTTTAAAAGCCTTTTCACCCTCAAGGAAAAAAAACTTTCGTGCAACGTTTGATTATTTGATCTGTACTCTCTTTCAATGTGCTTTATTGTATTTTGACTCCTCGGTAACTCAAAAGTTTTCATAAGATGCAAAGCGCATTGGCTCTTATGAGCCTAGCCGGCAAAAAAACCCAGAAATAAATTTTTGATTTCAAAATATTGACACCTATATATAATAACGTACAAATAAACGGTTTATGTTCATCTAATTACACTAAAAATATACTGTGTATTTCAAAAATATATTTATGAGTTGAGAAAAACATTCTAACGACTAAAATCTAAGAAATATAATTAGCAAGAACGGCATTAAGATCAGGCCCACGGGAGTAACACTTGTCCGGTAGCTGGTAGAAAGTCTGCAGATGTGAAAGCAATTTTTCATTAGCTTGAGCAGGAACCTTACTGTACATAGATTATGATTTTAAATGGGATGTTCGTTATTCGAAATCCGTCCATTGTTAAGATTCTCGTTATTAATAGTTTTCAGATTAACACTGTCTTTGTCGAGGGAATGTTTTGACGACTAATGATCGGAAGTCTCTTGTAACAGTGAGTGAATAAGCTACATTTGCTTGCTTCTGTTGCTGCAGTAAAACTGTAGGGCTGCTAGTCTCTTCAGCAAAACTAAATGTATCAACTCTCATTAGTAACGGCTCATAAAGACTATCATTTTATACCAAATAAAGTTTTTTAGTCAAGGCTTTACTCATTCTCAATATGCAGATTAACGGCGCAGATGTTGTCTTGTTAATTCGACATATGTGTGTACTTAAATTAAAAATTCTTAAAGCGTCTTTTTTTGTACGATATCTTCTAAACTAGAAATCAATGAAGTAATATTAGCTTGTAAAAATTAAATTGGCATCATTTTAATACCATGAAGCTGTAGTTTTTAATACTGAGCAACATAGCTGAATTGTCTACAGTCTTTATTTTAGCATATTTTTTTGCTGCAAATAGTTAGTCTCGTCTATTACACTGCGATGTAAATTTTATTGATAAGTTATTTTTTTAATAATAGAAAGTGAAGAGACAACCCTAACTAAAATAAATAAAGATCTCTATCTATCTATATATCAACATTCACCCGGTACAGCTATAAGGCTACTAGGGTAAAATTTAAAGAAGTGTGGTCAAGGAAAAATAACGGAATAAGCTTTGTTGATTACTGTACGACGAGACGACTAATGGTAACAAGTTTCTTGTAACATTGAGTGAATAAGCCTCATTTGCTTGCTTCCTGTCGAAGCGGTAAAACTATTGGGTTGCTGGTCGAATATCAAAATAGAATATATTGGCTCTTTCTACCAGTAACGGATCACAAAGACAATCATTTTCAAACCAAACAAAGTTTTTTTTGGGAAAGACCTTTATTGGATGCGACTGAATATATATTGCGCGAACATCTTCAAGTTTCGTTTCCATGGACATTTATGTATAGCAGAATGAAGCCCGAAGGAATATTTCTTTTGTATCTCTTATGTATATTATCCCTAATATACACGGTCTTTAAAAGTTTGCAAATTGTACTTGGATTACTCCATTCTCAGACTTCAAATGAATAAACAATGCTCTTTTTAATTTCGCATACATAACCTTCTTTTCACTAGCTGATTCTCAGATGCAAATCAAGTGTTTCAGTCGGAGAGACAACTGACAAATGTCGCTTCGTCATTTCGTTTCCGTAAAAAATCCTCTTTAAAATATTGAAACCTTTTAGGAAACTGAAGTATAAAGTGTTATCTAAAACTGAACCATCGCGCTTATTTTACCAACACGAAACAGAAGCATTAACTAACGTTGCAATGGAAGTGGCGGATGAAGTTTTTTCTGTTTTATCCTACTTCTTTGGTTTAGTGCTTGTTCTTGGAGTGTCGTTAAACGGCCTCGTATGCCTGACGTTTTTAAAGTTTCGTTATTTACTTGTGCAGGAAAACATCTTGATTTTCAGTATGGTACTAAGTGACTTGCTCTGCTGTTGTGTAGCAGTTCCTTTATCTATGGTTGCAAACATAAAAAAGCGATGGGTATTCAATAACTGGGTTTGCCAAGGAACAGCGTTTCTTGTTACCTTGACAGGATGTGTGTCAATAACTCATTTAACAGTGCTTGCGTACGGTAGATATGAGGTAATGTGCTTAAGAGAGAAAAAGATGTTTTCATCTGCGAGCAGAACAAAATATTTTGCCATTGGGTCATGGCTCTACTCGCTCTTATTCGCAGTTGTTCCTTTGGTGGGTTGGTCACATTACACAACGGAGGGCGTCGGGACAAGTTGCGCTGTCAATTGGAAAACCAACGACGCGAGCTCTGCTTCATATACAGTCTGCATTTTTGTCGGCTGTTTTGTTGTACCCCTCACAGTAATTGTATTTTCTTTCTACAAAATCTACATAGCAACAAATAAGATGAAAAACAAAGCTAACAATACCTGGGGGAAAATGTCGGTCACTGCCAGGAAGACAGCAAGAACTCAGATAAAGATGGCTGTTATTCTTTCCACAATGTGCGTAGCATTTGTTCTTGCCTGGTCTCCGTATGCGGTGGTATCTTTAATTTCTGCTTGTGGTAGACCGAGCTGGGTAAGTGGGATTCCCGAGAGCATACCGTCGATGGTTGCTAAATCTTCCAGTATTTACAACCCTGTTATTTATGTTTTGATGTACAAAAGATTCCGAAGCAAAACCAAAGACCTTCTTTGCTCATGTGTGCATTCCTCCGACAGTCAACCCTCTTCAAACGCGCCCGCTACCCCTTCGTTTATTGAACATGTGTTACCCGTACCTGCCAACGTGTGAACAACTGAATACTTACTGGTCACATTTGTGTGTATTTGCTTAAGTTTAGTTCATTTTACTATTTTTCGATACTGTAAACTCTCTAACAATTTCTCTCTCTATAATAAGCTCCCTTACCATAAATTCTTTTCTAGAGCTTTAATTGAATTTCCAAGAGTCCTCGTAATTTATAGCAAAAAGAGCCAACCCCCATTCTAACAAGGGGACCCCGTCCCTCCTCTTTAACAAGAGGAGCCCATCCCCCTCTCTAATAAGGGGAACCAATCCCTCCTCTATGATGAAGGGAGCCCATCCATATTTTCTAATAAGGGGAGCCATCCCCCCTCTATGAAAAGGGGAGCCCATCCATCCCCTCAAATAAGTATAGCCAATCCCTCCTCTCTAATAAGGGGAGCCTATCCCTCCTCTATGAAAAGGGGAGCCCATCCCCCTCTCTAATAAGGGAAGCCTATCCCTCCTCTCTAATAAGGGAAGCCCATCCCTCCTCTCTAATAAGGGGAGCCAATCCCCCTCTCTAATAAGGGGAGCCTATCCCTCCTCTCTAATAAGGGAAGCCCATCCCTCCTCTCTAATAAGGGGAGCCAATCCCCCTCTCTAATAAGGGGAG
>JAOBRD020659787.1:0-27517 GCA_027575215.2 Hydrozoanthus sils
CTAAAGGAGGTTTGTTTATCGAACTCACTGCTTCCTTCTCATAAGTTTGTGATTTTAGGAATGTTTGGAGCTGTACACCTACAAATTGAAACATCCAGAACTTGCGTGTTATCGAAAAGTGTTAAACTAAAAAATTCTAATAGTTAAGTCAAGTAAAATAAGAATTCACGTATCACTGAATCGTCTTTGGAAATGTCTCGTCCCAGCACAGGCTTCCCAAACGTAAAATTCGACTTTTTTCCATGCATCTACGAACCTTATTAAAATGGACTTCATGTACTTAGTGTTAGCTAATATGTAAGTGACAACTGCCGTATAAGAGAATATATTCTTTTTGAGTCTCCAAAAACGAGCAAATTACCACCTAGTTTAAAATAAACTTCACTTACCTTAAATGTGTTGTCTTACTGTGTTTTGTTCCGGTTTTTGTGCCATTTTGCGGCTGTTTTGTAGATATATTCGAAGACGTGTTGTTCCCCCCACAGAAAAGAAAGGAAGGCAGCACACTTCATGGCCTTCCGGCCAGAGGTCACTCCACAAATCTCTCTCTCCTCACAAACAGAAGTCCCGATTCGCAAAAAAAACCAGATCCATAAAGCCCAATAAATTCTGCTCCACATGCTTGTCATTTTGTGGTCGAAAGACTCGAGAAGACCAAAATATTTTGAGTTAAGTTCAGCTGTTCGGCTTTCCTAAGAGGCTTGTGCTCGCTAACTACGAAACGGCCGTTAGGATTATATTTTATCCGCCACTCTGATTGGTCCATTTTTGTTAGAGCTTGGCTAGATTCAAATGGACCAAGGTTGTTCCGACGGGTCTGGTTATTCGATTCCTGCATCCTGAATTAATGCGTGCAAATCTAAATTACTTCAAAACAAATCACGAGTTGCTGCGAGCACTGAAAGATTTCACCGGACAACTTACAGGGATCCAGAAACTTGTAAAGCAGTTCTTTTTACCGAAATCAAAAAGTAAGCCGGCCTACCGTATACCAGCGTTAAACGATAGTTTTTCTTTGAATCCTATGTTTCACTCCGGGACGTCATCACTTAGCTCGCATGAACACAGTTCAAACATGAAGAGAAAGCCATTCCGAAGTTTTGACGATAATCATTAAAGTTCTTAACTCCTATTATCATCAGCTTTTCACTTTTTTCTAAATTTGTTTACAGACAGCCGTTAGTGTGAATAAATTAGTTATACATTAGTATTTGTATATGGTTTGCGCTTATGGTATGTAACAAATTATGTAACTTGAGGTGGAGGGAGGGGGGAGGGGTGGGGACTGGGCTCTTCACTTCAGCCCTGGTTTTTGGGGGTCCTCTCGACTCAACATTATCTTTAATGTACCAAGTAGACATTGGTATACTTTGTATCTATTGTTTGGTAAATAATTGAAATTGGATGAAATCTGCTAGTATATATGATATTAGCACCAAACTTACCCCTCGCTTTATTGCCTTATATTTTATTCTCCGTTATTTTGAATTTTAAATCACAAGTTATTGAAATGAAAGTCTAATAGTTTTTTTAAAAACTTTTAGAAAACAAACGTTTTCGGTACATGACTTGACCATTCAGGTATAAAAATGCGGCAAACTGGTTTAGGCTTAAGCGTGGATCAAGGAGGCAAAGTGTTGTTAAGTAGTTTCTCTGGTGAACAAAAACTTGATTTGTTTGTTTAACACAGGCTTGAAATTTGCACTTTGCAATGTAAATGGTTCTTTAAACTTTCTTGTCTTCCATACTCAGGATCTCTAGTTTGGCGATGTGACGTGCTGGCTAGGATCTTCATGTTCTGCTTCAGGCTTTATTTCAAAATTTATGCATGTGTTAGTTTCCCCGACATAATTAACTTGTTAAAGGGAGGTTCACAAGTTAAAACGCCGGCTCGGCGCATGTGTTGGAAATTCATGACACAAAGCCGGCACGAGTACCGTGAGTATCTTTACTAGGCATTTACACAAGTTGCTCGGCAACTTTTGCCTCTTCGAGCAACTTTTTGGCAACTTCTTCCAATTAGAGAAACTTCTTACTTTTTTTAAGAGAGAAAAGGCCTTCTTCCCAAGATTTTTGTAAAAAAATGTTTTTAAATTTGCCCTCTCTCTTCAGCCGACTTTAACTTTGATGGGGAGATTTGCTCTTTCTGTAAAGATCACCACACATCGTTTCTGGGTTACCTGTGTTTCTTAAGCGATATCTATGTGAACACGTTTTCAAAATGATGGACATTGTTAGTTCAAGCGAAACATAGTCCAGCTCGGAAGACTCTGCTAGTGAAGACTCAAGTACCGACCCAATCGAATTAGCAATAGCACGTGTAGTAGATATTAAAGAGCCCGAAAGAGCTGCGATTGCAAGAAAATGAAAGTCCAAAGAAATTTTTAGCATAATGAAACATTTTTATGGCCTTGAGGAAACTCTAGTAGCATTTGTTATATGCAGCTACGTTACAACAGCAACCAGAGAGAAAAAGTAGGTGGAGACCGCATCCATATTATCATTACACTCCCAGCAGGCGATCAAGATAGTTTTTTGAATTTGTAAATGATTTCAGTCAGTTTTTTTGTTTCCAGATGGTTAGTTAATAGATATAGTGTAAAAATAAGCGCTAGCAAGCATAAGCATTCAACTTATACGAATTAGTAATTATCAGAGTTTGAAAACTTTGTTTATTTTTACGATGTAATAAGTTAAAGAACTAAATATTAAATTTTTGGACTCGTGGAATTGGAATGAGCAACTTTTGAACAACTTTTTCGAAAAAAGAGCAACTTTTGAAGGTACGTTTTTTGGCAACTTTGGGCAGAAACCCGAGCAACTTGTGTAAAAGCCTAATTTTGACACGATAGCAATATCTCGAAAGCTACGACATCTTGAAAATGTCAGAGCGTCGGACCTCAAAACAAGGATTCTGGCGTCTGCGCAAGTCATTCAGTCTAAACATGAGTATTTGTTGTTAGCTTTTCATTTAAGAAGGAGAAAAAACTATAAACGTTCACTAGAAAATCACAGGGTGCTGAACATTTGAGAAAGTGTTGCCTTTGTAATTACATCAGTAACACTGGCAAGGCTCTTAATTTGCATCAGGCTTGAAAATATCCTTAATAACAAGAGCCACTCGTGGTTTTGCTTTCGTTCATTTTTTTCGTAATAAAAGTGGTTGCTGAATTTACAGACTTTATATTCGCCGCTAGCCAATAAACCCATCAAAAAACACTCATTAGACTTAAAGACAAAGAATCAAAGTGTAACCATAAGTGATTTTATTTAAACAAACCATTATTCGTCTACTGAATTACTCATGCAGTTTATCATTTCTAATCCAATTAACTTTGCAAAAAACGTGAAACCAAGTTCTTTCACCAGATTACGAAACAGCATGAACAAGTGAGATACGTATGTTCCCTGTCATTCGGCAGATAACGCAAAAAAATTTGCTGGGCATGTTTGTTCGTGACCTGAATTGTCGGAAACACGACTGTGATTATTATTCAAAGTCCATATATGCATTGAGTCGTCGAGACGTCAAATCTCTTCGCTAATCTTCATTGTAAAATATCATTCTAACATGTTATCAAAATTCCAAATAAGTGTCACTATTTGATCAAATTGATTCGATGTCTGCCTACAAGCAAAGATCTCATCAAGTGCAGTGAGTTGAGCAGTTCCTTTAACTGCTTGAACTGATTTTGAACTCAGTTGTTATTAATCAGTTAATACGAATAGTAGCTTTCCAGTTAAATAGGAAGTTGTCAAGATTCGCTAAACTGTATTTGATAAGCAAGTTCATTTCGAGGAACAATAAAATCGAAACCCGATTACTGAATAAATTTTCGTTTCAACGGGTCTGAGAAGGAAGTTCGATAGATCACGAAGTTCAACGAAATCAAACCATGAAATTTGCTTTCTAATGAAGAAAGCAGATTCTAGTAATCGTATTCAAAACCTTTGCACTATTAATAAAATTAACATTTTTCTGTATATTAGGTTTTAAAAACCAATACACAGAGCTAATAAAAAGAACTTGAAAAAAGAAATGTTGCAAAGCAAATAGCTATAAAGAGTCTAAAGCAAGAGTACGCGAGTTGTGTATGAATTACAACTCGTCCTCGAATTTAACGGCGAAACTGCTTAAGCGTCTTGGTTTGTGTTCACCAATAATTTCTGCCATTAATCTCTCATCCTCTCTTGTAACATTATAGTTCTTAGTGTCAGCCGTCGACTGGTTGTCGGAGTCGTTGCTCTCGGAATCAGAATCACTGTCTCCATCACCATTATCGTCATCATCATCATCGTCGTCGTCGTCGTCGGAAGAGGCATCATCATCAAAGGCCCTTTCTTGAAGTGCTTTGAGGTCTTCTAGTTTCTTCTTTGCTTTATAGGCCACTAACGCCTTCATAAGATCTTGCTCGCTGTGTTCTTTTAGTAAAGTATCGAAGAGCGGTATTGCATCACAAATGTCATTCTCGGTGAAATCTTCATCAGTCTCAAGGAGCAAACGAATCAAAACTTTCTTTTTTGGAGTGGCAGACCTTTTATCAAACCAGCTGCTTTGACGAATATTTTCCATGCAGATATTCCGGAGTGCATATTCCACGTTTTCGGAGATCTCATCGATGCTATCAAGCTCTAACTCAAGCTTGGTTTTCGATTCCTTGTAGATTGGTTTGATGGCTGGACCCACTTGTTTTCCTACATTTTTCTTGATGGTGTGGAACATGAAGTCCATGATTTCATGCTCGTTGCCCTGCCGTGACACATCTTCGCTCACCTCAACGAAAGTGTCGTTGATGATACTTAAAAACACATTCATTAAAATGAACAACACGCTTAGAACGTACATGAAGAAGTAAAGTGGGCCAAAGAGGCGGTTGGCCGAGCTGATTGCCTGGAAATCAAAGCTGCCGAGAGTCAGAGAAAATTGCGTTGCAATTGTCTTGTGAAGGGTGGCATAGTTCTCGTTGGCACTCCCAAGAACTGCAAAAGCAAACTGCGCAAATGCGAGAAACACAACAGCAAAGTAAATAAAGAAGCCAGTTAATGGCCTTGCTGCTGCTTTGATCGTTGCAGCCAGCATTGACATTCGGCGGTTAAATCGTAAAATCCTGAGAAACTTCAAAATCGAGAAGAAGACAGCCAGCCCTACACAGCCAGTCACCCATTCATCTGTCATGGCCACATACTGGAAGCTAACGTACTCTCCTTTAGATTCTTGCATATTCTTCACGGAATAGTTCGTCATAGCAAGACGTGAAAAGTACAGGCCAATAGAGGATGCCGACATCGCAATGACTATAAACTCTACCAAGTTCCAGAAGTCTTTGAAATACTCTTTTCTCTCTTTCCGGTATTGTTTAAGCTCCTTGTAGATGAAATACAACAAGAAAGCAACAAACACTAGTTCGCAGCCCATAACGACAATCATTTCAGGACCAACATAGCGATAGATTCTTAGTGTTTGTACTTTGGGGTAGTGGTAATAACCTCCGGTGGGTAATATCTCGACTAAGAGGGTCACCGCACAGAAGAAGTTAGTGTACGGATTGTAGACTGTAAACTCGGCAAATAGAGCTCGTGTGTATCGGTCAATCCAGTGCTTGGCTTGTAGCTGCTTCACAGTTTCAACTGATACTTTCCGGTCCTTCCCAAGATCCACTACGAACCCTTTATCAAAGAAGTAAAAACAAATTTAACGACACTCTATTTGGTTCAGTACGGAAAACCACAGAGTCGTATCTAGACAGAGGGAGTTTCTGAAACGTCATTATGGTTCTTATAACATAGAGGGCAAAATTACTTCGATTTGAAGGGACATCAAAGGGGCATTTTTTCTTAATTAATTCAGGGCAAAATTACTTGGCACTGATTGGGCGATGGTATACTTCCGAAGTTTACTGAAGATTTTCCGAGAATTTCTAAAAACCTTAGAAACGTTTTCTACCCGTTGTTTTTCTAAAATGGTGGGAAGATTTCCGAACATTTCAAAATATCTCCGAAGATTTTCCGAAAACTTTTAAAAATCATAAAAATGCCTTAGAATCGTTTTTAAACCGTTTCCGATGATTTCCGAATGTTCCTAGAGATTGCAAAGGTCAGTCAAACTCGAAAAAAATGGGATAAGTTATGTCCAAGATGTAATAAAAATGTAATTGAATAATTCCTCGTAAATTAAGCCAATCAATTTCACTTGTGTTTTCATAAAATGAAATAAATCCTAAATTTTACGCGGCCTCATGCGATTACCTATACTAACTATGAGACCACGACAACGACTTAATTATCTAAGCCTTTGGCTACGGATGAGATTATGAATGACTGTGACTATTCTCACGACTATATTTGGGACTTTGAATGTGATTGTAATTGTGGGGTTTTGTATTGATAACATGCATAGAAAAATAACTGCTTATCTGGCTGGTTGAGAGCCTCTATATTACAAATCAAAGCAGTATATATACATATAGTTGCACCGGTTGTACACAAGCAAAATGGCGGACACAGATTTGCCGAGGGCAGTGACGATCTCAATCAAAAATCAAAAGAGAGATCTTCCACTGAAAACGCTGTATAAAGTTCCAACTACTGGGCAAAAATATGGAAAACCTGGGCAAAACAAGCTGGTTATGGTGAAGATTTAAAGAGTTTTATGCGAAAGTACGCAAAGAGAACGGAACGGAGTGCGACAACTCCATTTGGATTTCTGTTGTGTATCTCTTCCCTGAATTATGTACGTATTATAACAAGTAATCAAATAATTTGTTCTTACAACTCGGGATTAATAAGTACTCAAAGATAACAAATTGAACTTGCTTCGGTCATTCAATTTTATGTTATTCTTTGAAATATTTACTTGTGCTGGTTAATCCTGAATTGCATTCCAAACCATTTGATTACCAGTACTTTATAATATAAGAAACTAAACGCAGAAACCCTTAACACTTGCACTCCACTTGTTATCTTTAGGGTTGAAAGTCTCAAACTAAGAATGTTCTACTTTTTGATAGTTTAGTGGAAAAAAAAATGGAAAAAAACTAGTGTTCCAACAAATTTGATTTTTGACACTTTTCATTAAGTTTGATACCTTGGACATTTGAAAACTGGTCAGAAATGAGTTCGATGTACGAAACAACAAACATACCTCCGCCCCAGTAACTTGCAAACATCCCCCAAAACGGCGTTCCTTTCAACTTCCATGCGCCTTGGTAAACCCAGGGTGATTTTTGCTCCTCATCTGTTAACTTGTCTTTTCTCGATTCGTTCATTGGTGCCCAGCCTTCCTCGTACTTGTCCTTGTCTTCGTGGTCAGTATCGTAACGCGCGTTGCATTCTGGGAACCAACTCAAAAACGATGGCACAATTTTACATTTTCCTAGAGAGAAACAGAAAAGTTTTTTTAAGTTAGTTAGAACTTAGAACTAGTGTTTTATGGAAATTTTTTTCCAGTGCATCGGCGCGCCAATTCAAAGCCCTGACTGTAAGTTTGCAAAGATTTGGAAGCCGGCCGAATCAGTTCTTAAAACAGGAATTAACAAACGCAACCAGATACTGGTCAACAAACTAAAATGATTAAATCTTGGTTTTAAGAGAAAAAGTTAAGATAGATTGCATGTGTCCATAAGTTCAGTATGCGGAAGAGTAAAAGCAGTTTAGAACAGCTCACATATTAGTATAGGTAACCGAATGGGGCCGAGTAAAGTTTAGGATTAATCAATTATTTTTCAACATTACCCGAGGCGCTTCGCGAAGAGGGAAAAAATTGAAAACACAAGGGAAATTAATCCCAAATTTTACGAGGAACCATGCGATTACATGTTAATGACATCAAGGGGAAAATCTTTCATTTCTCGCAATACTAACGCGAGAAAACGTTGCTTAACTGATTTTATTTATCCCAGGATTTTTCGAGTTTGAAAACCTTTGCAATCTCTGGAAACGTTCGGAAATAACGGTTTAAAACGTTTCTAACTGGCATTTTTATGATTTTTAAAAGTTTTCAGAAAATCTTTGTGGAGATATTTTGAAATGTTCTGAAATTTTCCCAAGTTTTAGAAAACGTGTAAAAAACTTTTCTTAGACTTATTAAAAATTCTCGGAAAATCTTTGGAAAACTTCAGAAGTATACGAGCGCCAAATCAGCACCGATAAATTTTGCCCTGAATTAAGAAAAAATGCCCCATTGATATCCAACCAAATCGAAGTAGCTTTGCCCTCTATATTATAACAACGTATGTTATTGTAACTGTATCAATAATTAAAGTTCTGGTATCATTAGTTGATATGGGTTGTTTCCTACACTTTCCGTCGGTGTAAAACTGAGCTTGTAATCTGAAAACGTGGTTGTACTAAGTTGAAAGTGGTAAATTTAAAAAAAAAGTTACAGCGGTATCAAAAGTTATAAAACGTTGTGTCAAGACAGCACTAATAACAAAGTATATAGCTTCAATACAAACGAAAGAAACACACACACAGTATCTGAAGAAATGGCACTACCTTTCTTTATCCTGAGCTGTCGTATTCTTGGTGCGCCCACAAGCCAAGAGGTTTCGTGGTCAGCAACAAAACCATTGTTGTACTCATACATCAACTCTGATGGCTCAACGTAACTACCTTGTCCAGTAAAGAACTTTTTGGTTTTCGGTTTACGTATGCGGAATATTTTACGATTCTTCTTTACTTCCGTTCCAAGCAGTCCACTTTGATTAAAACCTGTGACAGGACCATACCAGTACTTTGGGAGAGCACTTGGGATCAACGTTTCTTGTAACCATTTGTAGTAACCAAACTGGTCCCCAATCTACGAACAAACCAAACATTGATCATTTAAAGTTTTCATTTAGCACTTAGCACTTTTATTATTCAAAAGTCTTGAAGTCTTACGTCGTCTTTTCAAAGTATCGGACAAATCAATAAACTGTTTTGAATTTAAACAAACCTACTTTAATTTCTTTAATTTTGTTTTTATTTGCTTCCCTTATTAACACAGGATTACCATCAGAGCCAGACGGTAAATGAAACTTCGATAAAAGGTTGGTTTTAAAAAAAAATTATTCCTATATTTTGTTTTATTTTACCTTTAAGAGAGCGAAAAGGTCTACAATAGTCCTTTCTATACAAAGCACTGAAAATGAGCGTCAACGAAAAACTCTAGGAAGAACAAATCCATTATACAGAGTTAAACTGTTGCATTCCATATGACCTTCTTAGAAGTGATCCCGGAAACACGCCATAAAAATTTGGAAAAGATGTCGTTTCTTCCTCGATTTTGATGTTGGAATAGCTAAGGCTGCAATTAGTTAGAGAACCACAAAAGAAAACTGTGCTGGGTTGTCCAAAAGCTGGTTAACTCTAGATCTAACCCTGGCTAAGTTGAAATTCAAGCAGTAATTCTTCTCTAAAGGAAAGGTTTACGATTCTTGTGAAATACTGTTAAGATTTTCCATGCCAATTCCAAAACTACAGCTTAAATTAGACTCTTAAAACAGCAACAAGAAAATAGGTCAAAAATTTAATCCTGAGTGTTTGTCGGCCATTTAACAACTTTGAATAATTGTTGGAATTGAAAGTCGTCAAAATTAGTGACACAAATTCGTTAACCCTAAACTTAAAGCAAAGAAGCGGGATAACAACATTTTTTCAACTTTCTTAAGCATGAAGTGATAATGCGTATTCTGCACTTGTAAACAATCAAACCCTAATTACGGAAGATAGAAACAGTCTCCTTTCAGAAAAGTGCGCTACTTTCATCGAAAGATTCCCCGGTAGGAGCTTTCTCCGCCTTCCCCTCCCCTCTTTTGATGTGGGTTTGAAAAATTTTTGGAGTTACATACACTATCAAAGGAATCCATGCCCGAGTAGCTGGAGTGAACAAAATATTCTTCCATTGCTCTAGTGACTCCATAAGCCATTGGATCTCGACTTCCATATGCCACAACGATGGTTACACACACAAAGATAAAGTACCGTATAACGTCATAAATGATCGATTTCATCATCTTCTGTTTTAGTCTCAACTGACGGGACGCTTCAAGCTTTTCCGGGTCTGGCGGTTTGTCAACAAATCCAATTTTGCGGAGAGCTTTTTCTTCATCAGTGTTTTTAGCCTTTTCGTGAATTAATTCTTCGTCTTTGCTCAGTTCGTTGTTCTGTTCGGGATCATCTTCGGCTTTGTTCGGGTCTTTAATAACAAGCGCAAAGAAAGTAGCTGCAGCGAAGACCTTCAGAGGCTGTGAAACCAAAACGTCCTGCCAAAATGAAATCATCATAGTTGATATCCAGGCCTCTGATTTTTCCTTGCCAAACGTGAGGCCGTAAAAGACTGTAAACGTTGCAGAAACAGTTGACGCAAGAAACACTAAAGCATAAGCAACGTAAACGAAATAATGGGGTAGGGAAAATTTCTTCTTGTTTTTCTTTTTTTCCTCTTTTTTCTTTTTTTCTCTTTCTTTCTTTTCTTCCTCAGTCAGTTCTTCTTCAGGCTCTTCAGGTTCAGATTGAGAAGACTCGGCCTCAAACTCCTCCTCCGCTTCTGTTTCTGCAGCATACTTGGAGCTTTGGTTGTGTGGGTCCTGGTCCTTACTCAGGCGCTCTTTGGCCAGCTCAGGCGGTCTCAACTTTCTGAATATTGTGACAATAAGAATGTTGACTGGCAAAACGACCATACTGCTCGTCAGGCCAATCGAAAGCTGCTTGACTGAGAAGCTGAATGGACCCAAATGGATAGAGGTTCCAGAAGACGATTTATCGTCTACCTGTAAGAAAACGTCAAAAAGATTTGAGTTGGTTAAAATCTTTCTATGTCAGAACAGCATGTGCATTGGGCCATTATTTTTATCATTACTACCGCCTTCGACTTTATCGAACTTCTTCGTTCTTCTCAGATTTCGATCAAGTTATTTGATCAAACTACTTTTATTCCTTGCATCAAGCCAGGTCCCGGTTGTACAAAGCCTGGATAAGCTATACCCTAGAATAAAGCTAATTGTTGTCCCTAACAAAGCAAATATTGTTTGACTTTTTGTTGATTTCTTTATCCCTGGTTGTTAGGTGAGTGGAAACTCCTAAAGTAATGGGTAAAAATTCATTTTAGTTTTACTTCTGAAAATAAAAAATGCTTATCCGGTGGATACCTTATCCAGGCTTCGTACAACCGGGCCCTGGTTCACGGGAAAATTTAGTTTCTTGTAAATCGCCAAAGCTAATAATAAAGAAGTTTCTCTTGTCATGTGTTTCGCACACTTTCCAATCACAAAGAGTGTTTATGAAGAACGAGAAAAATGAGCAACAACATGAAGTGAATATGAATCAACAAAGAGAGAAAATTACCTGATAAAACATCGCGTTTGCCAGCATAGTACAAAGCAGCACGGAGAGACAGCATGACAGGCGTTGAACGCGAGTGAAAGTACTTTTGGCCGGACGAATGACAACCGAGAACCATAAATGACCATCTGCAAGGTTCTTCCTGGCTTCGGTGGAGAACAAGAGGTTGAAGCTGGTCAGTTCCTCCTTGGTAGCCGGAGTTAGTACTCTTTCCACGGATCCGTCATCTTCTTCAACAGCAAGCCAGCGGTCACAGATGAACCAGGTCTTAGAGTCAGTTTGGAGATCGTGAACCATACACCTCAAGAGGTACCTAAAATGCAATAAGAAAATTGTTTTGTGTTTTTAATGGAAGCAGCATCTTGGGTTAGTATTACTTTTAAGAGTGTCTCATTCCTCAGTCTAAATTTATTCTAAAGAAAACGAACAAGCACTTCGATTGCAAGAGAGTTCTTTATTCTTTCGAATAAGAGAAAAAAGTTTTTGGATAGATTTGTTTTTAATGGATCCACTTTTTTTCAAATTTTAAGTAACTATTTACATTCAAATGTTACACCACTATGGTAACAATGTGTACAATCAACAATCACGCAAAAATGGCAACTTGTACATTTACCCATACTTCCTAGCGCATAAACATCTAAAACTGTCCATAAAAACGGATAGTGAGAATCTATTAACTCCAAATTTGTTTTACACAGTGTTGTTAGTACAAGGAAGAGTTTTACCAGCTGCTAATTTCTCTGAGCTTCTTTTAGAAGTGTAAGGTTCGCAGTACATTGTGGTATCTTTTTCGGAACGGTAGACTTACTACAATGCTAAGAGTATTCAATGTTTCGCTTGGCTCAAACTTGAAAAATATGCACAGCATTGTTGCAAGAAAAGAAATAAATAACAAAACTACAGTGAGATAAAAGAAAAGCAAATCAGGATCCATTCATCTTTTACCCTATTAATTAAACCCCGCTCTCAAACTCGAACTCTCAAGGCAATCGAAAATATGTTCGAGATAGCGGAGGTTCGAATTAAGCGAGTTCGAGTAAATGGGGTTTTTCTGTATTCAACTTTCTTGTAATTGAGTTAAAACATTTCACATAAATAAAAAACACTTTTCAGGATCATAAAGGAAATGATGGCTTTCTAATGGAAATTGAAGTAATAAGGATTAAGACAATATGGTGAACATAGCAGAAAAGTGTGTGTTCACTTTTTTGTTTTAGCTAAAAAGGAGAAAAAGAAATTTAAGGATCAATAGAATCATTCTGGTTTGTCAAACAAGCTTAGTTAACCATAAATCAATGCTAAGTAGTTACTGCGATCGCGGTAATAAAATAGTTAGAATAAAGATTATCAGAAAAGCGATAGGTATTACACACCATGACGCATGATTACCACTGTTGTTGTGCCAAATACGCAGCTGTTTAAGTTTTCCCAAGGAACTTGGAACTGCCAGCAGGAAATAATCCACGTTGCCGCGACAAAACTTACGTCGGGCTGGATCAGCGTCTTTGAGTATACGCGGTGAGGTCTCGTCAAGGCCGCCAGTGAGAATCATCGTAACCTCGGATGAGGTGCCTGCTTGACTATTAAAACCCGTGTACACCACAATCTCATAAAGATACGTATCTCTTGGATCGTTATCAGGCAACGGGGTGACTCCAATCTAAAAGCAAAACAATTAAATAAAAAACAAATCACTAGTCTTTACCCTCAGGAGGAATGACTTCTATGCATGATGGCATCACTGGTGCATAAAAGTGAGGCTTGGTGGTGAAATACTATGTGAGGTTTGGATCAATTTTAACTGTTTTCATTGTTTAACAACTCGTTGTGTCTTTTCTACCAAATGTGGCATAGTAAGTATCACCACCAAGCCTCGTTTTAGTGCAGGAAAACGTTATTGTAGTCATCACACATTAAGGTCTATTCCTAAATGGTTGCCGTTGTGATCGTCTATATATAGCCGCTTAATTTACAAAGCCGTTTAACTGACCGAGCGGAGACTGGCGTCTGCACGTTGTGAGGGTGCTTGTTTAAACCATCACAGATAAAAGTACCTGCTGTTAAGTCTTGCAGCACATAGTTTAACAGGTATACAAATACTTATACTACTCCTTTATCTCACAGTAAATTAATTCCTCACAATTGTTGATGATCATAGGATGATCAAAACATGTTTTGTTCGATACAAAAAGTTTTCCTAGTCATATAGTACCTTTTGAAGATCCTTTTTATCTGCCCATCGAGACCAGATTACCAACAAGAAATAAATACCAAAAATACTGCAGACAACAATCATAACAATTGGATTGTTCAGGAGTTCATCCAAACTGATCTTGCTCCAATCGATCTTATTGGGTGGTACGAAGAAATCGCTGGCGAATGACGTCAGATGATTGGTGTAACAATGAGTAACACTGGCGTTGGTCAATGGCCCCACCTAGTATAGATTCAATAAATTGTTGGGCATTATTAGGGGAATAAAACTATCTCGCGCGTTTTTCTAGACAAAAATAGAACAGGCTATGAAGTTGCAGAACACGAGAAAAGTGTTGAGAAGAAAACGAGGTGTCTGCTGCGACAGAGCGTTTTCTATTTTTGTCTAGAAAAACGAGCGAGGCTGTTTAATTCCCTTAGTAAAAAACGGAGCTAAAACCAATCAGAGCGCGCGTTATCTCGGGCTTATTTTTTTAATTGAAAAATTTGTATGGTTAAATAACCTTCTTCATATGTTAATGACATCATCATTAACATAGGAGAGGCAAGAGTAGAACCGAGGTGACTCCGCTACTGGTTTGTATGGCTCAACTAGCAGTCAAGAGCAAATGGGAAAAAAGGCATATCATAAAACAATCTATTTCATATGTTCGTGACGACATCATTGTTTTTTACTTTCTTTTTTTATTTAGCTTCACTTCTTGTAGGTAGTCGGAGAACCCAACAGGTTTCGCAACCCAATTATTGGACTCAAACGGCCTACGGTCTAATGTCCTTATCCGAGAAGACGTGAAGGTCTAACCGTTTGCAGATGTTAGGGCAAAAGCAGCACCTTTTCCTCCTTAGTGAAGGTCCGGCACCGGGAATCGAATTCAGGCCTCCCGCACGACAGACTGGTGCCTTACCAAGTTGGCTAGCCTGCCTTGGAGTGCCAGAGAGAAGAAAAGTCTTCCTGACACAGCAAATGAAAACAAAACAATCTTCCCGTCACAGCGTACAAAGATTTGATTAACTGGAACAATAGAGCTAAGCTCATGAGCGTGGAAAGCATGCCCGGACAAGTTCCAACGGTTGATTTCACGGTTCCTGAAAAGTAACCAAGCTTCTACATGAAACCAAGGCGAAGGTTGTTCTGGCACAGTTAGAGAAGTGGAAATGATTATCATAAGAAAGAAACTTATTAGCATGTCTATTATTTCGACTTCTCTAACTGTTCCAGGACAACCTTCGCCTCGGTTTCATGTAGAAGCTTGGTTCCCTTTGAGGTATCGTGAAATGCACTATTGTCGTGCGACCCAACCGACAAATTTAAAAGCGCAAATGAAAAACAACCTAAAGTTTAGTTAACTACTGGAAGATTCAGTAGTGTAGAAGAAAGATGAAGAGATAAAGGTGTTTCTGCCGCAAACTTTCTCTTTACCGACTGGGTGTAACTAAAAAGTTTACCTTTTTCGACTTTAAGTCACATTCGATTAAAACCTATGAGACATCAAAAAAATGGATATAACCTTTACACGAATTATGTTTTTATAAGTTTTTGCACCTAGGTGTCATTCTATAAAGCTTCTTTCCGAACAAATATTTGTTTCCTCTTGACACACACTGTTTGATCGACAAGCCTCCATGGTAAGCTAAAATTTGAGTATGGTAGACCTGCTTCAAACCTTCTTTAGATTCATTTGCATGTAGTGTTGAATTGGAGTGGATAACATTAGTTGCTAAAGCCAACCAAGTCCTCTCCCTTCTTTCACATCACTTGCAATTTGACTATAAACTATGTTTGTTGGCCACGTCTGCAAAAAGTTTGCTTTGCCGTGGAAAAAGAAGTTGGAAAGAGAATATAAAGTGCAGTTTCTAGAGATATGTTTCATAAGCCTAACCGAGGAATAGTAGCATTCTACAAACAGAAGATTATACATAGTACTATAACTGCTCTTCTCTTTAAATTGAAGGTCAAGATCTTCTTCTTTTTTAAGGGTCGATTTTCATAGAGGTACATGAGCGCGTGGCACATGGATATGTTTCTAAGATTGTTGTCAGGAATGGTTCATGTTTTACTGAACTACTTACCGTCATTCCTTCAGTGCTAAAAGTGTTAGTTGACGGATCAAGGAACACGCAAGCTGAAGCAAAAATATACACTTCATAACAGACTTTCGGTGGAATAGTCGGAGCAAGTGCTATGTCCTTCTTTGCTTCACTTGACGCACCGTCGTTTTCAAGAACGATATCTACCAATAGAATAGTGGTGTTGTAAAGAACCCCAACAAAATATTCACCAGCCGCTGTCTTATTAAGCTCATTGTTCGATATCAGCATTAAATAAGGGTCGACGTCCTTTCTTGTGGTGTTAGGGGCAGGCGGCTCAGTTAGAGATGGATCAGGCAACACTTTTACAAAATCGAAGTCGTCTTGTGTTGGACGGGAACCGCGCTTAACGTAGACAACAAACTGAGCCGTTGGTCCTGTGTTGTCAGCAGTAAGGTTACCAATGGGATGTACGATGATTTGAAGGCTACTGTGATTCTTGACAAGAGTGATGGAGTGAAAGGTCATACGCAAAAGATCAACACAGTTGCTCGTGCTGTTCACAGGGCCCCCCTTGCGAGTTATTACCATTTCCAGTGGTTTGGGGAGTCCAGAAACATTCATTTTCCCGCCCCCTGCCAATCCCATCTCCAATGACGTCACTCCTCCCTTGACGTCATCTGTCCCTTCTGCATCAAGAAACGGGTTTGAGCTCAGTGACAAAACCTGCAGAGAAATAAAACAACTAACAGCCAAATGAAAAGAGTTAATGTAAGAAAAGCGGTCGTTAAGGTCACGGTACAGTTTGATTAGGTAAAATAAATCATTTTTTAGCACTTGCGGGAAAACTATTGGCATTGAGAAGATCTTTCAGGCTAAAAAGTAATTGCTTCGATAGCATGAATAGTTCTTGAGAGGGAGGTGGTATATACACGCCACCACCACCTTTTTTGAAAAGAAACCCCGAGTCCCTGGGGACCACGGGGGGGGGGGGGGCATGTACCGCAACCCACCACCTTTTTAAAAAATCCGGGTCCCTAGGTCGGACCATTGTTTTGACCTGGTCCCTTAGTGCAGAAAACGCTATTGTGGCGTCATCATGCATAAGGTCTATTCATCAAAGATAAATCTTACCTGTGTGGATACGGGAGTTGATGAATTGCTCGGTAAAGCACCTTGCAAACCTCCAAAATTTGATCCAGGGGCTGAAGCCTCTGACAGGTCTTCAGGACTGTCAACCTTTACGGCTATTTTAAGAGCTGGAGTGTTGATAACTGCTGCTTCCTCGCCAGGCACTTGGGCCTTGTTCAGGGCATCCTTAAGGCTATTCACAGCTCCTAGCATTTTCTTCGCTAATTCGGTTTTTTTCTTACGTTCCGCTTCCTTTGCCTTCTTGTCCTGCACCAAGTAAACTCTGTGTTATTATAGAGTGTGTCTAAGGACGGCGCAATTGAAACTTTAAAAGACATTTTTATATCAATGTATTAATGGAAAAGTGAGTCAAAAACGCCAAAAACTAAAAAAACAGTAAACACGCTGAAATAAGGGGAAGTAGCGGAAAATAGAAAGAAAGAAAGAAAGAAAGAAAGAAAGAAAGAAAGAAAGAAAGAAGAAAGGAAGAAAGAAAGAAAGAAAGAAAAAAAGGAAGGAAGGAAGAAAGAAAGAAAGAAAAAGCGTTTTTGTCTGTCTGCATTATACTTTCTTATCTGTTAATTTTTCCATTTCCCTATTTACACTTGCATGAATAGGCAAACAAAATCTGAGCTGATATACCGCTTTTGAGGATGAATCTTCGGAGCTGGTTTCAGAAGTGCTAGATGGAGTACTTTCTTTCTCAGGTGGCGCGAGGCCTGATATCATGCTCCCAATCCCTGCGCCCATTTTTTGTGATGCTTGCTTTAGTGCTGCAGGTTCCATATCCTTGGCAAAATCTGCCATATTGCTGTAAGCGTCTGCAACTTTTTCCTAAAAAAAGAGAAAAGTTTCAGGTACCAACCGAACAGCACTTGACTTTAAAATTCCATAAACAAGCGTTCTCCTCGGATTGTAAAATAGTTTGAATCAGCCAGTTTCTCCGAAGCCCAACGGTAACTTACATACATTACAAACACACGTAAACGCGAACACGGCTTAAAATTCTCACTGGATGGAGGCAGATCAGCTGCTATTTGCAAGTATGGCGGATTTAACTCTAGGATCACCGCCACATCCGGTCAGTGCTTAACTAGAGATTTAAACCTGGAACAGCTCCAGCACCTCAACCACTAAGCCAAACTGCCTCCTCCACATCTTGATACATCGATATCTTAGAGTTTGTTCCTCTGTCCTGCTAAATTTCAGCTGCCGTGGAACAAATGCCAATTAAAACAATTTTCTGACAAACAGGGAACTACGAGACCTAAAATGAACATTTGGAAGTTTTGGGCAATCGTTTCTGGTTTCGCGAGTATAAAACCGGTACCCTCCTAAATAGGACACAATCACACCTCAGGTTAGCCCTTGCAGAACTGGATTGTCACAGACTATAAAGTGACTAGGAGCAGTATTGAAAAATAGATCGTCTACTGGGTTTTTCACAGACTTTCAAGTTTTAAGCCGTTTACAAATTTTGTTCAGATGTGTATCCTTACAGAGATTGTAATCGTCCTAATTTTGGAAAGAAAGGCAATTCTAAGGTGGAACATAAAGTTTGGATGATAAATACAACAAAACAACACCAAAATATCTTATTTGTACGCAAGACCGTTCGACATTTGCCAGGGCCTAATCAGTAAAAATCATAGATTTTATCTGCACAAGTTCAAAAGGCGATTCAGGAAATCTTTGAAAAAGAAAATTTCTTAATCGTTCTACTCGTTTTGCAAGATTTTTTCAACAAGAAAAGGTACACAAGCTTACGTACTTTTGCTTCCTCAGACATGGCACCGCCACTGGATGAAAGCGATTTTAAAACACTGGCTTTTTGCTGTAGACCTTCCGCTGACGTCACGGGCACAGAAGCTGCTAAACCAGTCATGGCATTCACAAGCTGCAATTTGAAGGTAAATTCTCAAGTGGCTTCTTTTATTGGCTTCCTTTATTGCTCCTTTGTATTATATTACATTTGTACATTTTTTTTCTTGTTTTACAATTCTTAATTATTTACACATTCGTTAATCATTTTTGGAGAGCAGTAAGGTGGTGTTGCTAAGTACTGACGTTGACCATCTTGGCTGTGATTAAGGCAAACGTTTTTACAGTGGGCAGAATTGTGAGAGCAATACTACATTTGCTGAAGCCACAAGTAGTCTAAGGTTATATGTGTGTATGCATGTGTGTGAGAAAAGTGGAGAAGGGGACTGTGGGGAGGGGGGGGGGGGGGAGGAGGTTGAGGGCAAGACAAAAGCAAACATTAAATGCATTTTGGGAAAGTTTTAAGTAACTCTCATGTAACTAGTTAAAGTACTCGGGAATCCAAACCGAAGCCGGGATTGTTCGGTAACAGCAACTTCAAAGGGTTTCCGCCGACAACTTTTCGCTATTAGAAAGGGGAAAAGGTGAATGTGTTTGTAGGGTTCCTAGAGAAAGTTGAAATGAGCAAGAACTAAAAGACACCGGAAGATCCTGAAACAGAATGAGTTGGAAAGAATGAAGACAGACCTAAATCTGCTTACTGACATACTCAAATTGCTAGCCAAATTGAGTCAGAGTAACCTATCTTTTTAGTAAACAATCGGTCCTTCGTTTTTGCCGTTATGCGGTTCCCTGGCCCAAGGTTAGTGAAGCTAAATGTTAACCAACAAACTTAGATTGGTAACATTAAAATTTTAAGTGTAGCAAATTAACAGGAAAAGGGTCTAATTAGTAGTGGAACTAACAAGAATGGAATGTTTAATTGAATCCAACTAATTCAAGCATCCCCTTAGAAGCGCTTCTGTCAATTGCATATTTTACTGCCAAACTTTTTGCTGGTTTGTAATCGGATATCATTATTTCCAGCGTTGAGTCTTATGGGGATTTTAAATGTTGTACATGCAACATCATTCAATCGGCTAGTTTTTGCGAAACGATAGAAGACCCTAGTCATGTTTTTAAAATTCGTTAGAAATGTATAGTTCACATATTACAGAGTTTCCAAGACCATGACTTGTTATATGAAAAGCATTCATGGCTTGGAAGTATTTCAAAATCAGGGGGGGTTTCAAGAACCTTGGAAAACCTGAACGGTAATCACAGCTGAGCTAAAACTTGCATTGCCACCTGTACGTAGCCAATGCTATCAATAGATGACCACTGACCACTAGATTTTTAGAACTTGTAGTCAACATTGAGTCTTACAAGATTGTGTGAAACTTTTGAAACTGATTAACTACAAGTTATTATTTTGAAGAAAATATTAAACAATTCTTGGGCAAGTAAATCTGGAATAAATGCAATTTTTGTTGCGCATATAGCTACAGATTCAGTATAAATTACACGTTGAAAATAAATATCTTGCTACAAAACTTGCGCTCAGGCCAGCTGGCTACATGAAAAAATAAACTTTGCTTCGAGCCCTGTCACTGAGAGAATTAGAAGAGAGGCGTACCGCTTTCTCTTGTGCTGTGGGTTCTGCTGGAGCAGGAGCAGATGGTGACGTCTCATCCGGGTTAGAGGCTGGTTCTGGTGCAGGTGGCAACAAGGAGGCGAGGTTGTCAATAGCTGCCAACATGCCTTGGGAATTGCCCGAGTTGGCCATGTTGGCCAAAGCTCCATCTGGTGATCCCATTTTTGCAAATAAATTGGATTGCTCTTCTTCAGAAAGTACTTTCTTCTTACACTGTGAGAACAACAAAAGTAACAGAAATAAATGAATAACAAGTTGATAACAAACAGAAACAAACAATAACAAGTTGATAACAAAATGAAACAAACAATAACAAGTTGATAACAAAATGAAATAAACAATAACCATATGATAACAAAATGAAGTAAACAATATTAAATGGATAAAAAATTATATAAACAATAACCATATGATAACAAAATGAAGTAAACAATAACCATATGATAACAAAATGAAGTAAGCAATAACAAGTTGATAAAAAATTATATAAACAATAACCATATGATAACAAAATGAAGTAAACAATAACAAGTTGATAATAAGCAAAAACATTGTGTAATCAAGTTCTTTGCATAAAGTTAGTTTCAGTCACCCAACCGCGAACCTATAACTAATTTTCGTTTTTATTGTATCTGTATAGAAGATAAATAGATTAGAATATTGAAATTCTTATTAAAAGTTTGATTTTAAAAACTCTGGTTATAAAGGTTAATTCGCTAAAAGGGAATCAACGTTTCGATGTCCGCTTGAGACCATGATCAAGATAAAATTGAGTGTGGAATACGTTTTGCTAATGAATATACAGAGTTGAAATTACGCACATTGTCAAAATACTTACTAATTGAAAGTTAAAAATGAATAAAATATAAAATCATGAAGCGTAGCGAAGTAAACAAATCTCAAAACAAATTAGAACTTAGAACTACTTGAGTCTTTGTTTGTTTAGATTTGGTTTTGAATCATGAATAAAAAAACATCTCGAACATGAGACAGTCCCACTTATTTTTGCATTTTTTAAAAAATATTAAAATGATTGGAGAAGTCAAGAGTATCATTTCCGTGTGTCTGAATGTAAGTGTCGGCTGGTGTAGCCGACATAACCAGCCTCACACTGGTCACATTTAAAATGTTGGACAACTTTCTGGGTGTTTATCAGGGCAGGTTTTTGCTCAGCCAGTTTTAAAACATCATTGAGTTTCCAACTGGTAAACGCTAATTTTTGAAGAGAGCTAATCCAGCCGCGCTTGTAAATGAAATACGCTTTAATCACCATGGCAGTTTGATTAACAAAAGTCTAGCTTATGCAATGACAATTGAGTTATACAAGCTATTGCCGGCCAAGTTACCTAGTGGTGCCCTTGAATAAAAGAACTTTGATGATTTATTTTGTTTCAGACAATAACATGGTCGCTTCGTCTTTCGTCTATGGCGTCTCTAGGTGAAACCAAAAAATTACCTGGACACTTAAATTTTCTTCAGTGGCAGCTCCCTCTTTATCTACCACACTTATTATAATAGAGATGTTGTAGTTGTAAGCTTCTTTGCCCAGTGGAAGTGTCAATGTGTTAGTCTGTTTTTCGCTCGTCACAACAGGACCGTTTTTCAAGCCATCTGGAGAGTCCTTGTAAAATATGTTATAACTAAGTGGTACATCGTCGTCCTTGTAATCACTACAGGTAACGGAAAACTCTGTGAAGACTGCGTAGCCGGTGGACGGCGTGACAGAACAAGCACCACCATAGGGTGGTCTGTTGATCCTCCTTGATAATTCGGCAAAACCTCGTGTAGTCGCAGGTGGTATCCAAACCTCTGAGCGCAAAACAACCGTGTCAAGATACTGCAAGGCGTCTGCTTTAACAGCTAGAAAACTTTTTGACAGTGGTGTACTAGTCATTAAACTTGCATTATCATATTTGAATAAGTCCCCCTTGTCCGGTTTGTTGAAGACCATCCACTCGTAAGCCAAACTGCTGCCTGAAGGGCACACTGTACAGGTGACCTCTGCCGCGACACTAATTTTTTCTTTTGCGTTGATTTTCGTCTTGCCCTCAAATCCAAGAATTGGCCTACGTACGAGAAACGTTATCATTTAGAGGCAAAATCTAGCGGAAGTATTTTCGAGTCCTTAGGAGAATTTCTGCTCACTAAAACGAATAGGAGGGGAGATAATTCTACCCTTAACCTAAAAGAGCGTATCCATTCGTGTGTTACAGTTTTCCCCTTTTTGAAGGTCTATATAAACAATCTCCAATTCATTGGTTGTCTGGAATGAATCGGTAGCGTGGTTCTTAGCTTTTGAATTTTAGTTTACGATAGCACAAAACATTAAAATTTAGTTTTACTAAAAATCTATGAAAAACACACCTAACAAACACAAACGGAACTACAAAAAGAATTTACAAAAAAATGTCTTAAGCTGGCTTTCAAACTTGAACACAGCAAAACTCATCTTCGGTATGTAGACAAAGTTTAATGTCTTTTCTGACCCCATTTTAGATTAAGTTTATAAGCTTTCAGAACCTGGAAATTATGATTTTTTCTTTCGAAACCAACTGTAGTTTGGTCAAAAGTTAATGTCCTTATGCCAGAAAATGGTTATAGGTTTCAAGAAAAACAGTTTTTCTTCAATTCTACCGCTTTTTGTGAAAGAATGTACTGAAAAATCTACTTACACAATTTTTACAACTGGCGGATCGCCTTCTTTGACGAAGATAGTCATTTTTGTCCAAGCTGATCTAGTATCTTTTTTTATCTTCATATATATATCATAAGCACAGTTGACAGTAAGATAGCCGGTTAATAAGTCCACTTTGTTGGTACTGACATTAAGTCGCGCCGGTCCATTCGTCCAGCTGAAACACCCACGGGTCTCATTACAAGGCGGTGCGTACGTGACGTTTGAGGAATTAGTTTGCCTCTGAAATGGCGGCACTAAGGGAACAAGTGGAATGATAGAGGTGTTGTTGTAAGTGTCAAAATTTTCATCACTCTTTGCACAAAACCATTCAAACTCAATTCCAACTTGATTTCCTTTCCCGACGTCGGGATCATAAGAAGGCAAACCGTCAACAATATGAGTCTTACCAAAACCGATAGCCATTGCTGTTCCTCCAGCTATTTCTGGAAATAAAGGAGATGGTACTATGCAAATATACGCAGTATCATCATTAAAAATTCCGTCAACATTTAGCATTGTGAGGGTCAAGCGAACCATGTAACAACCGTAATCAAACATTCTAGGTGGTACAACAAGAGTTGCATCTTCTACGTATAGTTCTTTAGGGGGACTTATTTTGGTGTAGTTGCCGCCATCTTCAACTTTGTATATTTCCCATAGCTTTGATGTTAGATGGGAAGCCTCACAATCGATTCTGTTTGAAGATGTAATTTTAAAAGACTTGGATTTTAAGTATTCAGGAGCAGCTGTCAGGTTGACGGCGGCATCCTTCTCAGTGATGTTCACTTCTGGGTAACGACAAGGTAAATCCAGAAGCGCGGCTTTATCAACAACCTCAACCTTTGAAACTTTGTTGCATCCAACTACTTTAACTTCGTAATTGCGTACGTAAGTATAGTTGTGCTGAAAAGTTATCCCTGTACCGCTAAACATTCTTACATCGTTCGGGAAGCTGCATTCGGTCTCACAAACTGTATTCGCATGATCTTTATAGACCATTTTCGTGCCATTGTCTAAGTCAACTAAGTAGCAGGCATCCGTAGCTTCCTGTCCCAGATAAATAGTGAAAGTCATAGGTAAACCTTTTTTGATAGGCCCATCATTACTGAAAGTGACACCAGTTACCACCTTCTGTAAGTTCAAGTCCATTTCCTTTGTGGCTTTGCTGACCGCATTTTCAGCAGTTACTTTAACATGATAGCTACCAGCTAAATCAAACTTGTGTTCCAAAGAGCTATTCATTTGGAGTAATTCATTTCCATCCCCGAATACCCAATGGTACGAAACATTGGTACCGTTTGCAATGGTGGTGCTAAACACAAGAGGATAATCTTGAGGGAAGTATGTTTTGTCTACTCCACGGCCCTCTGCACCTGCTCCTGCATCACCGTCCGTATGTCGCACAAATGCTTCTAACTGTTTTATAGGTACTTGTACCTCGACTGAGGTTGCATAGGTTGCGTTACTGATTAAATTTTCAAGGGTACAATTCATAGAGTATGCGCCATGATCATGGTACTTGTGTTGCACACTAAATGGCATAGTAACAATTTTCTGCGATAATAGTTCTGTACCATCACCCCAAAAGCAGTCGTAAGTGGCGTTCGATGGTTTTTCTTCTCCCGGTAACAAAGTAAACGTAAAAGTAACAACTCCATCTGGAATTGGTTTAGGACTGTCTGTTGTTAAGATCGAAAAATGAGTAGCATACTGCAGTAGAATATATGTTGTAAGGGTGACCGAGCTGACAGAGTTGCGAACAACAGCTGTCACTGTGTAGGTCCCTTCATCATAGAACTCGTGTTGAATCACACTTCCTAGTGATGGGAAGTCTCCCTCGTGAAACTGAGTACTTGGTCGCTTATCAGAAAAACTCCAATCGATCGTTACATTAGAGCCTTGGTCCATGGTTATCGTGAAGCATGTGGTTCCATTTACGACATATCTCTGGTGACAATTTACTATAACTGGCGCGGTTATTATTTTGTCAACGTAAACCTTGAACTTGCGTAACTGTAAATCTGTAACAAGATTTATAGCTGTTAAAGAAAGCTCATACACGCCAACCTTTGGAAACATGGCTGGGGCAATGGAAGTACTACCCGATAGAGTGTCACTAGAGAGAGAAGAGATTGGGACTACTTGAAGCAAACCAGTCAATATGTGCATCCACGTGAGGTTGTAGGTAATATTTGTTCCCGTAGCAGCTGTCCACTGAGCGGTGAATGTTTGGTCGTGGGGTCTGGGACCTGGATCGGTTAGTGCAAGACCTGTGATTGGTCTCTGTACAATGGCTTCTACGTTCGCCGTTGTATTATAAAGACGGTTAACACAGTAGGTTTGAATATAATAGGCACCTACAGAGCTGTATTTGTGTTCAACAAAACTCCCCAAGTCTTGCGACGTCGTTTTGCTTTCCGAGTTGTCTTGCCAGGTCCAAGTACAATTGAAATCAGTTCCGGTTGTTATGTTGAGCATAAACTTAACTGGGTCAGTAAGATTAGTTGGATGTGTTGTAACAACAAATCCAGTAAGAGGCTCAACTGGTTTATGAACTTGAATTGTCTGACTAGTGTTCATCCGACTTACGTTGTTATAAACCGTGCAATAAATGGTATAAAACCGCCAGACTGGGTAACTTTTTAAGAACGGAGGAGATGCGGAAGTTTCAACAGAGCCGTCGTCAAAATCACAAACGTATAACGGGTTTGTCCCCTCGACACACGTAACTTGAACCTTCACTGTTTCGTTAACTTCAATATCTCTGTTGGGATGCTCAACATTCACTGCACACCCACTGACAGGTATCTCTACTATGGCCAAATAGTCAATGGCTAAACTGGATGCCAGGTTGCTGGCATTTACTGTGATAGGATATTCTCCTATTGCCGCAAAGGTGTGATAGTAGCACGTGGCAAAGACGTAATCAACATCAAATGTTCCATTTTCATACACTGTTCCATCACTAAAATCAACTCTTAAGGTCACGCCGCTTCCTCCAGTCAAATAGAAACACGTCACTGTCACGTTGTTTAGGGTCGTAATTTCCGTAGTACTGTAAAAGGATAAATTCTGCACTTCGTTCTGAACAACAACCTTGCATTCAAGGCAATGTGTAGATAGCTCGTTGTTAGCGCATAAAGATATTGTGCGTGTGGTTGGTTGTTTGAAAATGTGAGTGAAATCAATGTCTTGAGTTGCTCTTGTTTTAAACTTGGAAGAACTTGTGTTGTCCCCATGATTGATGTTATACGAAATGTTATATCCTGGATGAGAGTGTACGGTAAAAGTGGTGGTGTAGTTTGTACGTGTTGCACAAGGGGTCGTCCAATTAAATCCTGGAATTCTTTCGGTAACTACTACTGCCGCTCTTAAATTCACCTCCACATCTGTATTTTTTATACTAAGGTTTTCGTTGTAAATACCAATTCCAGAATAAATGAAAGGAACGGAGAACCTTGAAATCGTCTGGCAGTGCGCCCGAAGAGAATACCGAGTCGTTTTTTCCACTGTTGATCCAACAACAGTTTCCAACATTTCTCCAAGTTTGGGAACCTTTCCCTCATAGACCAAAGATGAACTGTTTTCAAATTTTGTTTCGCCGTTCTGTGAGGTTATCTTGGCAGCATTAGTATCCGGGTAGCTGAACCCAACAATGTCTCCTTCCAGAACATCGACAGAATCTACGTTACTGGAACTACAAAAACTATCAAACATCACAAACTGACGGCCTTGCTTAGAGATATAAACGAGGTGAGTTTTCACCAACTCATACTTGGCTTCGGGAGAAACTGATGATTTGGGGGCAGATTTGTTGCTCTCGAGACAAATGCCTAATTCTGTTGAAAAATAGTTGCTTCCAAAACAAGTTTTGTTGTAGAAAAATTCACACTTTTTGCTTATGCCAGTCTCACAAGAACCGTCAAAGTGGCAGTGGTGATTATCTGCTCCTCTTCCGCAAACTGGACGCCAAATCTACAAGTTCCAAAATGCGTGGAATTAACATCGATTAAGTACATTTACCGTAAACGAAATTAACAACGAAGTATTTACCTAGAACTAGCGTTTTCAAACCAAAACCAGGTATAAGGGATCCTCACGCGAATGATCTACCCACCTTAGTAATCTCTATTGCGAGGGCTGTGATCCCTGATGATGCTACGGGATAGTCCCTGATGGTGTTATGGGGTGGTCCCTGATCGTGTTGTGGGGAGGTCCCTGATCGTGTTGTGGGGTGGTCCTTGATTGTGTTGAGGGGAGGTCACTAATTTTGTTGTGGGAATTGACCCTGATGGTGTTGTGGCGTGGACCCTTATAGTGTTGAGGGTTGGACCCTGATTGTGTTGCGGGGTGGACCTTGATGGTGTTGTAGGGTGGTCCCTGATGGTGTAGTGTGGTGGACCCTGATGGTGTTGTGTGGTGGACCCTGATGGTGTTGCAGGGTGGACCCTGATGGTGTTGTGTGGTGGACCCTGACGGTGTTGTGGGGTGGTCCCTAGTGGTGTTTTGGGGTGGTCCCTGATGGTGTTGTGGGGTGGTCCCTGATGGTGTTGCGGGATAGACCATGATGGTGTTGTGGGGTGGTCCCTGACGGTGTTGTGGGATGGACCTTGATGGTGTTGTGTGGTGGACCCTGATGGTGTTGCAGGGTGGACCCTGATGGTGTTGTGGGAAAGACCCTGATGATG